>JAOXYA010076571.1:0-11441 GCA_028565675.1 Sorex palustris
GTCTCTAATGGAGACGTTACTGGGCCCGCTCGAGCAAATCGACGATCAACGGGAGGGCCTTTACCTTTACCTTTTATGCACACATTACTCATTGCAACACTTATGCAAATAACTAGGCTCTGGAATCAACCAAGTGTCACAAAAACAGATGAGTGAATAATAAGGGTGAAACATATATGCATAAAGGAATACCATACAGTGAAACCATGCAATTCACTGCAACTTGGATGGAAAGGAAGATTTCCTGTTAAGTGAAGTAAGTCAGAAGGACAAACACAGGATGAGCTCACTTCCCTGTGGTAAATAGAATAACAGGACAATGCAAGGGATTAAAGGAGGGGTACTTCCCTTGAGTACGGGGAAGGAGATGGACAGGAGCAGGTGGGGGAGTAGGAGGAAGTGGGCCATAGGGCAGGGCAGGTCCCCAGGGCCTCTCATTGGTGCAGAGGTGTGGTGCATCTAAAGACCCAAGCACCGGACCAGAAAACTGAGAGCAGGAGAGCCCAGGACATAAACGTAGAGTTCCTGCTGTGGAGGCGGACAGTGTGGGGAAAGGTCCTGGGACACGGGTGGAGGGACGGATGCTGGCGGTTGGATTGGTGCCCACCATTCAATTCCTGAAACTCAACTACAAAAGACTTTGTAAGTAAAAAATATTTTAATTACTTAACGTAACAAAGCCTATGCCATTGAATGGAGTGGACAAGAGGGCAAACTATACAAATAAATAGATATAAACTCCCCACCCTAAATTAATACACCATCACTTCTTGGGAGAAGACATAAGTTCCTTTTTAATCAGAAAAAAATAAAAGCGATTTCCAGAGAGAAGGAAGGAAGATAATGATGATGATGACGATGATGATGAAGACGATGATGGTGATGGTGATGATGACAATGGTGATGATAATGATGATGGTGATGATGACGATCAATGACAATTATGATGATGATGACGATGACGATGATGACGATGATGGTGATGATGATGATGATGATGACGATGATGACAATGATGATGATGATGGTGATGGTGATGATGACGATGATGATATTTTCTAAAACCATCAGGGTCTGGATGGAGACTGCCTCCAGAGGCCAGCGCCCTGGAATAGCTCCCGCTGGTGGGCAGAGACTCGGGTAGCTTGTGGGGGCCTCGGTCAGGCAGAACTGGAAGTGAGTCACGGGACATGGGGCAGGGTGGGTCTCTGACCACCAGCACAGCTCAGACCCTCTCGGCAGGGCCCAGGGCCTCCAATGACTGGACTGAGAGAAGATCCGGGTTCGGGCGCTGGGGCAGGGGCAGGGACATCACGGACAGGGGACAGGGACAGCCCAGACAGAGGGCAGGGGCAGGGACACCCCGGGCAGGGTGAAGGGACAGCCTGGCAGGGAGGAGCTGCTCGGCCTTCAGCCCACCGACCCTTTCTAAGGACCCTTGAGAGCTAAAAACCCTCAACGGCAGCACCGACCTGCGAGGGGCTGGGGATTGGGCTGGCTGTGACCTCCCGGACACTGCCCTATGCTGGGGTTGTGCCTAGGGACCCACGTGGTCATTCCATTCCCCTTGCAGCCCCCGGGGCCGTGATCCAGACCTGTGTGGGCGTCCGAGAAGGGCCCGGGGGTGGCCTTGAGGGCAACCAAGTCCCACTAGCACCTGAGTGGTCAGTGGCGCCGGGCACTGGGGGACCGCGAGTCACCAGCGCAGCCCGTGGGTAGGACCCGGTGCTCCAGACCCGCCGCGATCCTCCCAGGATCCTGTTCCGGCGCCGCCCTCACCTCCCATGCTATCCACCAGCTCCCACAGAAGGGCCCTGGGCCAGTGGCCTCCGTGGCGGCCGTGGCTCTAGGGGCAGCAGGGGTGTGCGCACGCTGACCGCAGCTCCGGAGAGAGAAGTGCTCAGCGGGCTCAGGACCTCTGTAGCACCACAGCCGAACCTTGGCCTCCTGCATGCAGACTGACCGCAGCTCCAGAGAGAGAAGTGCCCAGTGGGATCCGGCTCAGAGAAAGCCCATGAGCCCCGCCCCCACCGGACAGTGGGCAGTTGACGGCTGGACCACAGCGGGAGACACAGCCTGCCAGGGACACCCTCTTGGTGGACCTCCGTCCAGCTGGGGGACCTCACTGGCCAGTTCCGCGGGGCTTGGCCCTGCTCTGCTTTAATCCCCAGTGGTTGGCAGGCAGTGGCCAGCCCGCAACCCTGTGGAGGCCGGCCCAGTGGGCTCAGCCGATCCTCCACCTCCTCACCTGTAGGCCAGGGCCAGCACCAAGGGCTGAATCCGTAATTCTGTTCCTTTGGCCTGCTGTGTCTATAGACACCTCCTTACCAGGACACTCAGAGCCAGGCCAGACCTCCAGACCTCCAGCACCACCCCTTACCCATTTGGGCATTCAGCAATCAGGGTGAGACCCACTCTAGTGTTCCTCAGCACCCACACAGAGCACCCACATAGCGCCCCTGTTTGGCTTTATTTGGTACGTCTCCAACACCTGAGGTCTGGGGAGGGTTCCAGGGTCTGCTCAGGGGCTCAGGACGTCTGTGGCGCCACAGTCGGACCTTGGCCTCCTGCATACAGACTGCACTCAGCTCTCAGAGCCACAGGTGGCGCCTCTTGTGCCCCCACAGCTGTGGCATCAGTTCCAGAGGTGCTCTCCACAGGTGCTCCATGTGCCTGCCCTCCCGAGGAGGCAGTGAGGCGTTCAGCATATAGATGGGCTCTGGCCCGCCTCCCTGAGAGCCATTCGCCTGATCTGGCTTTCCATTAGATTTCAGTTGGTGACTTAGAGACGTGAGCACAGATATGTGGTGATGTGTACAAACCCTCAGGCACTGTCCAAGCGATTATGTTGTGTGTGTGTGTGGGGGGGTGCCTAGGAACACGACCACCCACAGCCCCTGGACACAATCACCCTGGGGCACTTCCAGGGTCCAAGTCCCAACTTCACTCCTGTAAGGCAGATCCACCACTGAGCATTCACTTTTCAATCTCAACTTCCAAGGGGACTGGACACAGGGAGGGAAACCCAGTCTCTGACAGTGGACGAAGAAATGGCTCCCATCATGGTCGCCCCTCCCAGTGTCTGCACTGCTCCAGATTTCATTTAAGTTCCAGATTAGTCAAGGGTTTCCCTCGTCTAGGTCTGGTGCCACGTTAGAACAAATGTCTGTACCCAACATGGCAGGTTTCATTCTACAAAGAACTTCACTTGTATATCTCACATGGATACACCTGGTTGTTTACCTTTATGAGTATTTCTCATGAAATAACCACCAAAAATTCATCAGTACATCTATGAAATAGTGTGCCACCAATCTAGGAAATAATAGTAAAGAGACTGGTAACAAAACACAGAACTGTGAATTGCAAGACTTTGAGATAGAGGATAGGTGAGAATAATGGATAACAGATGGAGCATGTGATACACCAGAAATGGATTCAGGGAACGCTGCAAAACACTGATAAAAGACCACTATATTCAAAGAAAGTAAAGTTTTCTGGGGCAGGGGAGGGAGTCCAGTGGGCAGGATGCTTGTATGCACCATCCAGGTTTGACCCCAGCACCTTCTGTGGTCTTTTTAGCACTTCCAAGAGTGACCCCTGAGCACAGTGTTAGAAATCAGCACTGCTGGTGAGGTTTAGAAGCAAAACCAGAAACAAAATAAAACTGTACTTATAAAGTCAAAAATTAAAATTTATTTTGAGTCAAAACCCACATAACTGAGGAAAGAAATAAAGATAATGAAAACCACAGATAAGCCAGGCCACATGGCCTCTGGGAGGAGGCCCTGTCTCTCCTGTCCCACGGAAGAGGCTCTGGGCAGGGAGCGAGATCTCGCTTTGTTAGGAGCACCTCTGGCAGGTCTCCTGGGACTCAGGGTTCTTGCCCAATGTTGCCAGTCCTGTTGGTGCTGCAGCCAGTACCAGAGATGCTACTGGGTTGTCCAGAGAGCCCCGGTCTGCCTCTAGAGCAGGAACTGTGAGGCCAGGAGAAGAAAGGGCTGTGCAGTAGGGCGATGGTCCTGGAATATGACAAACCCGACCTTGCAAACGGCCCTGAAGGGAAACCTCACAAAGGGGAGTAGCTGGGCAGAGGTAGCAGAACAGGGCGCCTGCATCTTGTGTCTGGCCTTGAGCCTCCTCAGCCCCTTAGTCATGTACGCCTGAAAAGCAGAAACCATCAGGTACCTTTGAGCAAGTCATCCTAACCCCAACATACAGCCTGAAGGGGATTGTACTGAGGGCACAGCAGAGAGGAACAGGTGATAGTGTTAAGCTCTATGTGATTGAGCCTCCTGTAAGCCAAGACCCTCTATAAGAATGTGTGTATTTTCTGGGGTCGAGCCTCACGTACGAGTAAACATATCCCTGGACCTTCGTGGATACATCATAAGACACTCCCTACCCATTCTCCAAAAGTACAACACCACATTTGATGGGGTTCAAATAGTAGGCAACAAATCATAGAGGGAAATATATATATATATATTTATATATAAATATATGCATTCTTACATAATTTCAGATAAATATGCGAAATCTCACATCCCTCAACCTTTATCAGCATGTTAGTTATATTCTAAAAATGTCTTAATGGCCCCTGCAAAAATAGAACAATCTTCACACTGTCTCCTCTATGTATACCTTTCTGTAGCATTTTCAGCAGTATTCCATAACAAACAATACAAAATATATTATTTTGGTTGTGTTTTGGGACAGGGATCGGGGCTTGGGATGGAAGCATCCCAAATTTGGTGGTGGGAAGATGTAATGGTGGTGGGATTGAGGTTTGAATATCAACTGTCATTAAATATTGTGAACCATTTTATAAAATTAAAAACAATTTTTTTAAAAAAAGTACTAAGTGATAAAGAATGTAATTAAAAGGAGTCTAGGTTTTCTTTAAAAAAAAAAGAATGTGTGCATTTGGCAATAAAATGAGCTGAGATCACCTGCTCCGAGGGGTTTCTCTGTGCTCCTGCCTGGATCTGATGTGCATGCCCTATGCCTTGGGGATAACAGTTCCCCAACAAAGGTCCCTGGATGGCTGCTTCCCTGAGTTTTTCCGAAGCTGACCACATCCAGGAACCTGTAGGAGAGCAGAGACCATGGCACAAGGCCGAGCGAGTTCCCAAGGACACATTCCTAGACTAGGTCTTGGGCCTGCTCCCTTCCAACACCACACTCGGTCCCTTTGGGGTGAGCCATCTCTCCATCCCCTATCCCTTAGTACAGGTCCACACTCTTCAGTTCTCATGCCTCCCCTTTTCAAATGGATGACTGAGTCTGTCTCTCTGGCTTTTGACCCAGGCCATGACAGGGACCTAGACATTGAAGGCGGTTGGCCTTCGGGGAGTTGGCTCTCCTTGGCCAATCTAAAACTCCTCCTTGGATGATGTCTGGCTCTGCTTGGTGCTGGCTGATTCCAGACTTTCTTCAGAGGAACTGGAGCAGGAGGATATGTAGAACAGCATCTCTCTCCCATGGCCTGCTCTGCTGAGGAAGGACCACAAAGGCTCAGCTCCAGGAGCGCTGCCCCTTGCTCCCTTCCCCCCCCCCCCCCCCGCTGAGTTAGCCTCTCTGTGCCCTTGGCTCCCTCCTGATCAGAAAGCATCTGCTCAGGCTTCCCACAGGGATGAGCAGGAGACGCGGACGTTTGCATGTCTTGGCTATAGAGAGCACCTCCCAGTAGACCCCAACCAGCAGTTACCTTGCTCTGAGTTTAGGTTTGATGACTTTTCCAGCTACTTGGAGACAGCTGTCCCCAGACTGCACACATTTGGGCACATAAACACTCACACAAACATACACACTTCTTTAAGAAATACAATTCACTCTCTCCTTCACCCCCCTCTCTCCCTTTCCTTCTCTCTCTCACACACACGTTGTCTCTCTCACACACAAATTCATGCTCTTTCCCTCTATCCTACCTCTTCTCACACACACTTACACTGTTTCTCTCATTCACACGTGTACATGCCTGCACCATGCACACATTGGGGTAGAGTTGAGTTCACATAATGTGCATCAGTGATGTGGCCTATGCCTGCACTTCTACCCTGAATTTTCTTTGGTGTTTCTGAAAAATTTCAGGGAGTTCTGCAATGAGTCCTCACACAGTTTCTGAGTTTCGTAGTTCTACTCTCCTTTTGGGTTTTATGACCACAACCTTAAATTCTTGACCAGCAGCAAAACATGTTTGCTTCTGTGCATTCCCTTAGTGAGCCAAGTAAGGAGCTGTGTCAGGACAGTGGATCCCTGTGAGCAAAGTCCCAGTTTGTGTCAGACTGTGTCACAGAGGGGAGGGGCCAAGGTAGGGCCTGTTAACAGGACTTCCTCCTCATGGAGTCTCTTCCTGGGCTCCGGGTCCAGGACTTCTCTCCCTCCTCTAGGCGGTCCTAACCAAAGATCTTTCTGCCCATGGGCACCTGGGATGACATTTACTGACCCCTGTGGTCATCACACTTTTAAGCGGGGCCTGTCATCAAAGAGTAGACACCAAGGAGCTCTCCAGAGTTCTTAGCTCCCTGGGGAGACGGGTCCTGTGAGCACTGGCACCAGGCTGGAATGCAGAATTCTCTGGACTCCCTCCACCCCCTGATGCCAGCAGGCCTGACTGGCACCCTGTTCCCAAGATAGTTTTCTGTCTACGGGTGTGGTGGCAACCAACAGCCAACAACACTTGTGTCAACCCCAGATGCTTCCATGGGTTTGAACAGTCTTCTGAAGGGCTCCAATGGTGAGTGACGAACACAAGGTAAAAGCCAAGTTCTGCTTCCCACACCCTAAAACTGTCCTACAACCTCTTGGTTTTTCATAGCTAAAAATAACCAGGGGATTATCCCCAAAGCAGTCTGTAGCTTTCCATTGCAACTGCCCATGCAGTTCCCTTCAAATCCTAAGAAAAGCAGATGTCCCAGGAAAAAGCCCCCGTGAACTGCTTTCAACTGTCGACTGTCTGGCAGGCCTTTAGTGGGAGACTATGGGAAGGGGTCTCAGGCTGCACAAATGTCAGCAGCGCAGGCAAGCCAGCACACGCACACACTGATGAGATGTGGTGAGCTCTGTCCCCACCACACCAATGACTCAAGGAAAGAGGGCCAACAAGATGAAGCCGTATGAAAGCAGGGGCCCCTCCACAGCAAACACAGCCGCCAGGCAGGATTCATTCCTCCTATTGGGGCCTTCAGTATACTGTGACTTTTTATGAGTGAAGGGAGCGAGGATTTAGCAGGATTTTATCTCCTGTTTATGCAGGAGACTGGCCAGTTTCCCAGCATTGCCTACTGAGGTTCTGAGTCCCCAGAGAGAGGATGCTCAGGGCGCCTGGGGGCTATGCGAAGTCGGGGCTTTCACAGAGGATATGTGAACCTTCGGTTCTGTAACGTCTGTGTGGGCGGTGGGCAGGAACGCGGGGGCCCGGGTACTTGTCTCAGCGCGATGACTGTGGTGAAAGTGGAGGGATACTGAGGGGCAGCGCTTTGGGGATAACCGGATCCCTCTCATCCCGGTCCAGTGCCCAGCAGCCAGGGAAGGGCTTTGCGCGCACACAGGGGCCGCCTGTGCTCTCCGCCTCCACCTCGCGGTCCACTGCGGGACTGCATGACCGCCCTGCCGCTTTTCTTTTACTTTTTCTTTTTCTTTTTCTTTTTTCCCCCCTTTGGGTCACAGCCGGCAATGTCCAGTGGTTAGTCCTGGCTCTGCGCTAAGGAATCACACCTGTTGGTGCTCAGGGAACCACCTGGGGTGCTGGCGACTGAGCCCTGCTCTGGTTCATGACGCTTCAGCCCTTCCTGCCCCACTAGTTTGGTTCTGGAATTTTTGGCTTCCCCCGCTCTTCCACGCCCTGTGGGCCGCCTGGGAAGTGCACAGCCCTGAAATCACCTTTCTGGCACCTATGGGCAGGCTCACCTCGGACCAGGCGGTGCTGAAAGTCAGTACTGGGTCCAGGGGTGCAGGAATAGAGAAGGGGTCACTAAGAAAATGATGGCTTAAGGAACCGGTCGGGATGGGAGTTGTGTGCTGAAAGTAGATAAAGGACCAAACATGATAACCGCTCAGTGTCTGTATTGCAGACCATAATTCCCCAAAATAGAGAGTATGGGGAATATTGTCCGCCATGGAGGCAAGGGGAGAGTGGGAAAGAGGGGGTAGACCGGGGATATTGGTGGTGGGGAATGTGCACTGGTGGAGGGATGGGTGTTTGATCATTTTGTGATTGTAACCTAAACATGAAAGCTTGTAAGTATCTCACGGTGATTCAATAAAATTTACAAAAAAGTCAATACTTTAAGGATCCATACATAAATAAATTGACCATGAGATCCTTGAACAGCCATTCAATTTGTTTCTTCTGGTCCTTGCCGATGGGCATCAATACCATCCTAAACTTTGACATTTTGCTCAGAGAAAAAAGGTGTCAGTACATCAGGCAAAGGTCTTGGACGAGGAGGCCTTTTTGCAGCGCATGGATAAGCAGGAGGAACATGTGCCCTTCCAGCTTGTTACTCAGCAGGGCCAGCACGTCCTCGTGGTCAGTGGTGGATAGCAAGCAGATGCAGGCAACCGCGTCACCCCGGGCGTTGATGACACTCAGGAGCTGGCCAAATTCATAGGCGTTGCTGGGAGTGGTGACCAGGAGTGGCTCCAAGGTCCCGGAAGGCCTGGGGCTCTTCTCCGCCCCCCTCCCCACCCAGGACTCTCTCAGGATTCCTCTTCAGGCTCCTCATTCACCTTCTGGATCTCCATCTTCCGGCTCTCCTTGTTCTTGCCAGGGGGAGCGGGCACCGCCGCCACCTGCAGGAGTCTAGTGACTTCCGACCGGGCTTTGGAGATGCTGGCATCCAGCTGCAGGACTTGGCAGAGGTTGTTTAGGCTCTCTGCAGGCCCTTATGGGCTAGGGCCCTACCATAGAGAGCCTTCACATTGGCGACCTCCAGCTGCAGTGCCTGCCCCGGAACAGTCCTGCTCCGCCTCCTCACAGCCATCATGGCCAAACCAGACACGCATTTCACTCTGGAAGAGCTACAGGCCATAAGGCTGCAGTATGCCTGCCCACCTGCCCCCTCCCCCCTGTCCAGCTCCCCCCCTCCTCCCGCCCCCGCACACCTGTGTCCCAGTCATGCTTAACAGCATCGTGTGGAGTCAATATTTTACTTATTTTTATACCGAGAACATGTGTATTCTACAATCTGCTTTTTATTAATTGTAAGGGCTGGAGCGATAGCAGAGCCGGTAGGGTGTTTGCTTTGCACGCGGCTGACCCATGTTCGATTCCTCCGTTCCTCTCGAGGCAAGCTACTGAGGCTATTCTGGGGCATGGCAAAGCCTGGCAAGCTCCCCATGGCGTATTCAATATGCCAAACACAGTAACAACAAGTCTCACAACGAAGACGTGACTGGTACCTGCTTGAGCAAATTAATGAACAATGGGAGGACAGTGCTACATAAATAATCAAATTAGGTACTTACCAATAAAAGCTAATCTAAAAATTAATAAAGACAAAAGAGCGTCTCTCTTTTTTTTTTTTTTGGTACGGTGGCGGGGGTGGCAGATGGAGTCAGAGGGTGATTTAAAGAAACACAAACCACAATAAGTGAACTCTTTAGCAATAAAAGTTTGAGCACTTCTCCTTTATTACCTGACCTTGGACCCCTCAAGCTTCCCTGCCCCCAGGTCTCCCCCATCTCTGCAGCGCCCCCAGCACTACTTGCCGCCAGGTGTTCTGTACCTCCTCACTCAGGGGTAAATAAATAATTGAATTAAAATAATAAAAACTTAAAATTTAAAGCGTCTTGTACCCCTATTATGTTCCTAGGAAGTAGATGAAAAACTTAAATAGTCCAAAATGTTTTAATAAATTTTAATTAAGCTGCCTGTTTTTGCCCCCAGCCAAAACCAGATGTAAACAAAAACAAAAAAGGAACTCCCCCACATTTAATTTTAAAATAAAAGCAGACAAAAAGATATAAAAAATTAAAAACGAAGCAAAACTTTGGGGTCAGAGAGATGGCACAGTGGGCAGAGCACCTGGCCAACCTGGGTTCAGCCTGGGCACTGCGTATGGTCTCCTGGGTCCCTCAGGACTGATTCCTGAGTTCAGAGCCTTGAGAAGGTAAGGTGAGCCCAAAGACAACCAAACCAAACCAACCAAACAACCTGCGGAGGGAATAAAATGGGTCATTCAGAGAGAGGCCAGCACCAGCCTCTGGATGCAGAAGAACCACGATATAGACTAGAAGATACAGCCCAAAGACCAAAGGATTTCCCGCCAACTGGTCTAAGTGGGTGGGCTGGGCCCAGCCTACTGCCCTGGGGGTCCGGGATTTTCTGGCCCAGGAGAGCCTCTCCAGCTGCCCAGCACTGGGCGCTAACACCCCCCACCCCCATGCAAACAGGAGGCTCTCCGCGTCGGATCCTGCTGGCCTAGCACAGGGTCAGGCTGTTGTAGCCAGAGATGCAAAGCCCAGACGACCTGTTGGATGGACTGCCAGGCAAACCGCGCGCAGACCAGCCCCAGGGACTCCTCCAAGTGTAAGCCAGTCCTGTCCACCAGGAGTGCGCAGTGACCGGAAGCTGACGCCTAGGACGGAGAAGGAAGTGGGGCCGCGAGCCCACTTGGCGTTGAGCCGAGTCCCTGGGGGGATGATGGACCCGAGATGGGGGCGCTGAGTAAGACGGAGGAGCCTCGCGCGCGGGGGCCCTGACCTCCCAGGCCACCAAGTGAGCTGGACAAGTCCAGTGAGTCGGTCCAGCTGGCCAGCAGCTGCCTTACCTTCAGTGAAACACCAGGTACAGAAAAGCCCGGGCGCGAGGCCGGACCCTTTGTCCGGGAGAGGTGCCGGGTAGCCCCGAGCCCAGTCCTGGACGCCCTGAGCCCAGCCCTGGACGCCAAGTCCACGCGTCAGCGGGCACGCAGGGCAGGGCGCTGGGGGAGCAGCCGCCAGGGGGCGCCCGAGCAGCGCCAGCCTGACACTCGCTGGCCTCTTCCCCGCACGGGTCTTTTCTCCAGTTGTCTATCCCCATCTCGCGAAACATCCCCGTGTTTATTATAGGGAAGGGAGGGCCGACCCCAGCAGGTCCCTGGGCATCCCAGGGAGGCCCTTCCCATCCCGGAGGCCGAGCTCCTACTTGGCCTCCCGACCTCCACTCCCCGTCAGTTGAGCTGGAGTGGGTTTCTCTCTCTCTCTCTCTCTCTCTCTCTCTCTCTCTCTCTCTCTCTCTCTCTCTCCTCTTTCTTTCTTTCTTTCTTTCTTTCTTTCTTTCTTTCTTTCTTTCTTTCTTTCTTTCTTCCTCTTTCTCTCCTTCCCTCTTTCTCTGTTTCTCTTTCTCTTTCTTTCTTTGTTTCTTTCTCTCTTTCTTTCTTTCTCCCTCCCTTTCTCCCTCTCTCCCTCCCTCCCTCCCTCCCTCCCTCCCTCACTCCCTCCCTCTCTCCCTCTCT
>JAOXYA010076580.1:0-11441 GCA_028565675.1 Sorex palustris
ACATTCATTATTTTGACAAAAGATGCACCATTATTGTTTAGAGTTTACACCCAACAATCAGAACTGCTGAAAAGGCACCGTGAAATAATTTTTTTTCTACAATTAGTTATGAGAACCATATGATATCTCGCAGCCACTGATATTTTACTTATTAAGCCTGGAGGTATTTCTACCAAGAGCCAGATAATTACGAGATTGGTTTCTGTGGCTCTGGAGCCATGGCCATGCCGGAGAGCCGCTCGTGGGGGGCAACTCGTGACCTCTTTACGGCGTGAAGGACGAGCTGGGAACGCCCCCCTTCCCATGAGGTTTCAGTTGCCCCGTCACCGCTGTCTCATATCTGGCTTTCCAAAAAGCTCTGAGGAGGCCGCCATCTTGCTGCCCAGGGGGGGACGGGCGGAAGGGAGCGACACCCCTTCCCTCCCAGGCAGGCATGGTACTGTGGATTAACGAATAGTCCATTCATTTTTCTGCTGCAAGCTGCCGGGCTCTGCATTAAGCCCCTGCTCTTCATGGACCCTTTGTATGAGCAGACGCTGGTGGCAGTTGAGCGCCCCTAGATGATATCATCACATGGCTCCTACCACTCATTAAAAGGAAGAAATTTGGAACATATAACAGGGCACTGACTTCACAGATGAGAAGACTGAGACACAGAAAACTTGGCTTGACAAGTTTTTGGTCTTCCCTCTCCAGGGAATCACACAGCTGGGGCTTGAAACCAAGCCTTTCAACCTCCAAAGCCTTTTGACTCAAGCTGAAACCAGCCTGTGACCAAGCTCTTAGTAGGACCAGTTTTTTTCCCCAAGTCTTCAGTAGGCATTTTTTTTTCAAAGTCTTCAGCCAGAGCTGATGCTGGGCTGATTCCTGCCACCCACTGCTCCTTCTTGCAGCACAGAGGGAGGAGACATGCGGGATTGGGAGAGGCACACTCCCTGAGACAGATCCCTGTGGTTGGTGTTTGGGGGACCGGGGAGGGGAGCATCGTTCATTTTCTCTAAGTACTGGAGATTATAAATATTCTTTTCCCCAGCGTGGAAAGTTGGGGCTGCGTCATTGGAGCTTACTCTCATTACAGGTTTTGCATATTTGCAGCTCATGTTCAAAGTGAAATGTTAAGCCAGTCTTCACAACCAACCGCCATCCAGAGACGCTCTTGGCCGCATGATTTGGTTTGGTTTGGTTCTGACTGGGGAGGTCTGTCAGGGCTCTCCCCGCAGTGGGAACCTGAGAAGGTTGTGCTGAGTGGCCCCGCTCCCCCACTCTGCCCAGTTTAGAATGCTGTGGTGGGTCACAGCTGCCCACGTCGGTCAGTGCACCTCACTCTGTTCCCCTTCACCCCACTGAACCTGAGTCCGGGGCCTCCGCACTCCTGCACCTTCTGTCAGGGTTCGGAATCCTTCAGAGTACGAAAACCCAAGGAAGCCATGTGCTGTGTAATATCCCTAGAAAATTATGCATGTTTTAAATTCTATGCTTCAGAGAAAGTGAAACTTCTCTCAAAGACTTGGTGATCTCAGGTGACCCCAATTCACTTGAGGAAGGTCAGATCCTTTCTCTTTTCACCTGTGTTGCTAGGAAGCTCAGGGCTGACCTTTGTCTGCAAATAGCTTTCCTGAACCCATAGTTTCTTGGTTTCACTATCTCCTCTTTTTTTATTGTTTGTTTCTGTTTTTGAGCCACACAAGGCGATGCTCAGGGGTTATTCCTGGCTCTGCACTCAGGAATCATTCCTGGCAGTGCTCAGGGGACCATATGGAATACTGGGGATTGAGTCTGAATCCGCCTTGTGCAAGGCAAGTGCCCTCCCCTCTGTACCTGTCGCTCAGGTCCCTGTCTCCTCGTTCTTGGAAAGCTTTGGTTTCTAGTGTCTTTGCAGGTTTTTTTAAAAGTTTTTAAAAGCAGGTGGATATCACAGACTGATGCTGGAGAAATGAATTTTTGGAAAGGAACGGTGGATTTTCTTTTTATTTTTAGGCCTCTGCAGAGTGAATTGACGTGGCATCCCATTAGCAGCCATGGGCATAGGTGTGGCTGCTCACCTGTCTGAGAATGTGTATGTGCTTAATCCCGTGAGGTGGATCTGCTTGATCTCACTGTTAAGAGAATGAACTTGGGACCTAGACCAACCTCACTCAGAACCCCTTGCTTTATGATTTGTTTGGGATTAGGGGGCACACCCAGCAGTGGTCAGGAATTATAGGCAAACCCAGAAGTGCTCAGAGCTTATTCCTGACTCTGTGCTCAGGGATCAGTACTCAATGGACCCAACTCATGAATGTTGGGGATCAGATCAGGGCTGGCCACGAGCCAGGCAAGTACCTTAACCCCATCATACTCTCTCTCCACCCCCTTGCTTTGTGATCTTAATGTCTGTAGACCTCAGTGTCCTCATCCGGATAGAACCATGTTCCCTTAAAAGGTCACTGATGAGATGAAGGAAGATAATCTGTAGGGTGTTTAGCACAGTGCCCGGCACATAGTAGGTGTCTGGTAGGTAGCAGTGACATTCCTGTGGCTCTCACTGTGTCCAGCACAGGCTACACGCAGTGAGAGCTTCAGGCTGGGTGTTGGCCACCACTTGATCATCTTCTAGAATGTGCAGTGTTGAACTTGAATGACCTTCTGTTCATGTTAGGCGGGTTCATCCAGGGAGAGCCGTCAATGCTTCTCCCTTAAGAGAAGCAGCTCCATGCGGCTGTTCCTGGCAAATTCTCAGCTGACAGCAGATGACCACGGTGGGGCCGATATGTGTCAGGGTCAGTGACTCAAGACTTGGGCGGCTCTGAGAATGCCTCTCTGGGTTTGGCTATAAAGTGAGTGGCTTCTTCTGCTTGATTTCCTGACATTGTTGGTTTCCACTTCTCTTTCACTTTGGACTATGACATCAGGTGCCTGCGTCTCCTTCGTAGGGACGGGAGAGGGAAGGCTCCACAGTCATCCGGGAGGCTGTGAGTCCCCTATAAGCAGCTCAGGAAGTGAGACGTTACCCATAATCTAGACAGTGTGCTGGGAGGAACATGTTGGCTCTCCAGAGTTGGGTGTGGTGTGGGAACGTGATGCCCCTGAAATAAACCAATGGTGCTATATTCAAATTAAAAAAGAATTAAAGTCTAAAAAAATTGAATCAAGGCTGGAGACATGGTACGGGCATTAAGGTGCTTGCCCTGCACATAGCTGACTCTGATTTGAGCCCCACCATAGTCTGGTGGTCTTCTGAGTACCACCAGGAATGATCCTTGAGTGCAGACCCAGAAGCAAGCCCCTAGCACTATAGCAGGTGTAACCCCAATACAAAAATGAATGAATAGTCTGCCCGACCTTGTATAATCCATGGACATCTCTGACTGCCTGCCTCTGGGCAGGGAAATGTTCAAGGAGCTGGTCTTCACCAGAGTTCCTCCCTCAGGACCATGTCCACCAGCTTTTGCCCAGGGCTTTTTTCTGTTAAAGCATTCTCTAGGAAAAGGAAGCTCTTTGGGCCCCAGGGGTCATCTGGCTGTCAGTTCTAGGTGCTATGGACATGTTGATGAGATGATGGCCTGGCAGGCTGGAAGTGGGCGGTGCATCAGAAAAGAAGAATAACGGAAAAGTAACACCAAAACAAACTTCCTCTTTCCAACCATCTTTACTTTCAGCTCATCATTTTTAGAGGCTATTTTTTATTTTTATTTTTGTCTCATTTAAAAAAGTGAACAACACGAAACCAGGGACTGATTCATTGTTTTATTCTAAGACATGCCCATCCTTCCTTGCAAATGCTTTCTTTTTTCATTAGATAATTGAAAAAAAACTAAAACTCAACAACCACACACACACACACACACACACACACACACACAGACTGGACCATGTCTAGTATGTGGACAGAGCCTTAAAGACATGGAGCCTCCGGTAGACATCACCAGCCAACCTGCTAGATGGCACATTCCAACCAGATAAATGCCATCTTCTTATCCGATCGATACCACATTCCACCTGGTTGCTGCCATGGGCCCATTTGGTTGATTTGCGCATAGAGAGGTTTGCAGCAGCTGCCTGCCTGTGTCTGCCTTTGTCCATACCTCCATTCACTTGCCCCTTCTGTTTCCTTTGCCTCACAGGTCCAGGAAGCTGCGGGTCAGGGCCTGAAATTCGTTGGTGTCATACCTCAATACCACTGCCCTGCCAACAGCACCCAGAATGCCAGAGACTCTGGAAAAGAACCTGCCGGGTGCCGGGGGGAGAACCCGGGGACCCCCGACGGGCCCCCAGCCGAGACAGATGGAAGCCCAGAGCCCAGCCGGGACCCAGGCGGGGAGGCCCCCGGGACCCAGCAACCCAGCAGACCCCCCTCCGGAGAAGGGGATGGGGCAGGATTGCCCCCACACCGGATGAGCAAGACCCTGGATGGCCCTGATGGTGACCTGACGGAAGTGCTCGAGGAGCCGGTCTCGGGAAGTAAGTATCTCTGTGTGGCTCCCTGTTAGAGGAGAAATGGAAGTTGTGGGTAGAGATGTGGTTCCCTGGGCCTCCTGACAGTTTTTTTTTTCTGTAGTTGTGACTTCCGGGGAGAGGGAGCCAGGTGCACTTGACTTGCAGTTGTTCTGACCCGTCACATGTGAAGCCAGTTCTAGACGGCGAGTTATTTTCTCCCTCTCGTGTCTGCACTTCCCCTAAACTACTCCTCTTCTCAGTGTCACGGGCTGCATGTTTCACTTTCTGTTCACTTATTTTGCCTATCTGCCTAAAGAAGGAAATCAGGAACGCCGGTGATGGAGAGATTGTGCTGGAAACAGGCTATAAAGAGCCAAATTTCAGGGAGTTGATGTGGCTGACAAACTAGGACTTGGAAGAGAACGCTGGGCCAAGGAGGTGAATCCTCTTCATCACACTGGAATTGCAGGAGACATGCAGTGTAGGTGGAGGATTTCAAATAATGGCTCAGTGGACTGAGTGATAGTATAGCGTGTTGGGCGTTTGCCTTGCATGTGGCCTACCTGGGTTCGATCTCTGGCATCCCATATGGTCCCCCGAGCACCGCCAGGAGTAATTCCTGAGTGCAGAACCAGGAATAATCCCTGAGTATTGCTGGATGTGACTCAAAAAGTAAAAAAAAAAAAAATGTTTAAAGATAAGACACATAACAGACATGCATCAATATTTCCGGTGCATCAGGTCCTAGGGCTAACACGCACTTTTTGTGACTGATCTCTTTGTTCTCCTGATAGCCGTCATGTAGTTGAGCTTTGCAACCATGGCCCATTTCCCAGATGAGGAAGCTGAGGGTTCCCAGATTGGAAATTGGCTGTTGGGGCCTGTGATCCAGGCAGGCCTAACTGCCCTCTGGTGCGTCTCTGTCTGTGAACGGCTCTCAGAGGCTAGTAAACTACACACAGGTTATGGGGGTGCTGTTGTTCCTCTGCTTCCCCAACATTTCCGCTCTTCCCCGGGTTCTTCCTGAGCCCCAGGGTAGGACTCGCATGCAGGATTCTCTTTAGGCACCATCCCTCTGGTTACTGTTATTATTTATTTACGGATTCTGAAATTCAATCCTTAAGGAAGAGTTTATGTTTTGAAAAGAACTCAGCATCCACGAGAAAGGGAGGTTTCTGCCTCCATCCACCTCAGAGAACGCTCAGAAGAGAATCATTAGATAAGGCAGAATTCTGCAGAGAAGCCCTCAGAACTAATCACTTTTTCTTTTCGGCCAGTACTGGCATAACAAAAGAAGGGGTGTCACCTTCTGGGTTTGGCATTTTCTTTTCCATTTATTTTTTTTTCTTTTCCATTTAGATCTGAATGCTCCTTCTCTTGAATGTGCAAGTCCTGTTCTAGAAACATCCATGCCCCGTGGTCGTGGCCGCTTGACTGTGTGTGCTGAGTCCTGCAGTCCAGGACTATGGGAAGGGAGGCTGAGGACAGGCGGGACCCTAGGGAAAAGGGGCAAAAATTCTGGGGAGGCAGGTTGCACAATGGTTAGAGCCAGACCCCAGGGAACTTGCTTTACACGCAGCTGATTCTGGTTCGATCCCTGGCACCACATATGGCCCCCAGAGCCCACCAGGAGTGATCCCTAAGATGTTTTTTCCGCCTCTTTCTGCCAGGTGGGCTTAAATGGGCAACCACAGCAAGACAATTAAACGGAATCTGGATGGACCCTCCTTCACCTCTTCTCATGGATTTTCTTTCCAGGGTCTTGGGGAGCTGGTACAACCCCCTTCCCAAACTGTCAACCTCCCCCCACCCGGGAGCAGAGCACCCCCACTCCCATAGACTCCTGAGGCCTGTGGTCTGGGGGCTGGTGTCCCCTCTTGCCCGCCAGCTCCCCCAGACCCATCCTGCTCTTCTCTCCTCGCTCCTTTTCTGGTTGATTTCCTGGTCCCTCTCCGGTCCTCTGAGTGCAGAGCCAGGAATAAACCCAGGTGTGGCCCAAAATTCAATTTGAAAAAGTGAGATGCAGAGATTTGGGAGAGTTAGTCCAGGGGTTACGATCTTTGCCTTGCCTGTGGCTGGCCCCATTCCACCCCCTCTCGATTCTGCCTAGATCGAGAGCACTGCCAGGAGTGACCGCTGAGATGCAGAACAGAGTAAGCCCTGAGCACTGTGGGTGTGGTCCAAACCCCCACCCCATCCCCACGTAAGCCCTTGACGTTCTACTCTGCCACCTCCGGGTACTCGGCAGTACCTCCACTGCCCCCCAGTACAGCAGAGTTGCAGCAGCGGCTTCTGGTTGAAAGGTTACACAGGAGGCGTGTTCGAAGTTCTCATAAATCCTTTTAATCCCCACCCATGAACTGCTGTCCTTGTCTCCTCGTCCTGCTGCTGATCTTCTCTGCCAGGAATCCCAGCTGGGGGAAAGAGGACAGTGAAGCTTGAAAACTCCCCTGGGGAGGGTTCAGACACTCCCCGGGGCCCAGACACCCCCTTTCTCGAGGCGCCTTCCAGACTTCTTGCCTTCTGTGTGGGGGTTGGGGAGGGACACCCTAAGGAGAATTTATTTGGAGATTCAATCAGAACCTTCCCCTGCAGCTCCCCTCCCCTCATTCCCCTTCCACCCCCCGAAACCAAAGGCACAGACGCCGCTGGGCACCCCAGTGTCTCTGCCTGTCACCCGTTTTCCCAAGGGTCTGCCATCTCCTTGGAGGCCAAGTCCTTAGGGCTGGTGTGTGTGTCGGAAGTGACAGGCCCTCGGAAGAGGGTGTAGGAGTTTCTGCACCTGTCACTGGCCAGGCAGAGGCTGTCCGTGGCCTCTATGTGATCTGGTCCTCGTCACTGAGTTCAGGAGTCTCCAAAGGTGACAGCTTGCGTCCCCTCAGCCTCCTCTGCGGGAGGCCCGCGGCTGTCTTTTCCCAGCTCACATATTCTCGGGCCTCACCACTCTTCCGGGCAGGGGATGGACGGACAGACAGCTGTCCCCATGGCCACCTCGGCATGAGCTCGCACACAGAGCTTTGTGACCTCCGGAGACACACGTCCCACCACTGCCTTCCAACCGTTGTACATCAGTGCCCCATGGCCGGCCGGCCTCCCCAAGGCGAGGACACGCTCGGGCCCTGTCCCAGAGTTCACGGCCCCCGGCTGACCCCAGCGGCTCTCCTATCTTGTTCTGGGCGAGTCTTGTGGTTTCCTTCCCAGGGAAGTCCAGGCGCTTGTCCCCTGTCCCCCGCCACCACCCCCCCCACACACACACCTCCCATAGTCCCTCCCTGCTTTCCCTCCCCGCTCGGCTCAGTGCTCGGCTCTCTCGGGCGCCCTGAGGAGGGTGAAGTGTTTTTCCTCTTCTTTCTGCCAGGTGGGCTTAAATAGGCAATCACAGCAAGACAATTAAATAGAATCTGGAGGGACCCCCACCCCCGCACCTCCTCCTCTTGTGGATTTCCTTTCCAGGGTCCTGGGGAGCTGGTTGAGGCTGACTACAACCCCCTTCCCAGGCAGCCGACTTCCCCCCACCCGGGAGCAGAGCACCTCCACTCCCGTGGGCTCCTGAGGCCTGTGGCCTGGGGTGGGTGCTGGTGTCCCTTCTTGCCCGCCGGCTCCCCTAGACCCATTCCTGCTCTTCTCTCCTCACTCCTTTTCTGGTGGACTTCCTAGTCCAGGGGCAGGTCCTGCTGGTTGATATCAGGGCGGGCATCTGTGCAGGGAACACCTGGGGTTGTCAGGGGAGCCCGCCCACCTGGCCCCTCGGGTGTGAACACCCTCTCCCCACATCCTGTGCGTGCGGCATTTCTGCGCTCAGGCTTTCTTCCTGTGCAGCCAACAGGTGGGGTGGGCAGATCAGGAAGAGGCATCACTCAGCCCTCCACTTCTCTCCTGCCTCCCAGCACTATGGCTGGGTCCTTCCCTGGACATCTCTGGGGCTGCTGCTTGAGTCAGAGAAACATGGAGGCCTGTGGGTCAGTGTCACACTAATTTGTCCCCTTAGGGTGTCCTCCGAGAGTGGCCTGCACCAGCTCATCCAAAGCTAAGAAATGCAGTGTCTCAGTTGTGCCTCTGGCCACAGGCTGCTGTCCAGGGGGCTCTGAGCAGAGAGAGGATGCACACTCAGCACCTGGCGTCTCCATCTGGGGCCTCTCCTTGAGGAGGGGTCTCCTCCCTTCCCCCACACCTCCAGAAGAATTTTACCCCAGCTGCTGCTCTCGCCCAGATCCGCCTCCCTCTTTCTGGCTTTTTCCACGCAGGCCATTAACGGCCACTGTATCGAGCGCCCCCCACGCTCCTAGCTCCTGCTCTCGGCTGCCTGATCAAATGAGCTCTTGTTGGATTTAGGACACAGCCTGGGGTTTGGAGCTGGAAAGACACTTGGCTTTGCCACTTAGCAGCTTGAGTTCGGGGGAGGTGGGGGGGTAACCACTTAAGGCTTGTGGGCACTGAATAAAAGGGCCCCTCTGGTGGGTTCTGGGAATATTCTGTGAGGCGCTAAGGGGTGCGGGAAGTCCTCAGAATGACAAGTGTGTGCCCTTGGCTGCTGCCAGCCTCCCTGTAGGTCCAGAGGGCCGAGCCGCGTGCAGCTGTGCCCACACTTTGCCCTGGCCCAGAGCTGCCCATGGTTGGTGGCAGCCAGGGGGAGCTTCCTGACGGCCCAGTGCTTCTCGGTGCCTTCTGCCTGCCAGGGCTCTCCGTGAATATGGAATTCATTCTGGGCGTAAATTCCATATTTTCATTTTGGATTTGCTGCTGATGGTACGAGTGGTGCTCAGGAGCCGTGCAGTGCCAGGGACCAAGGGGGCTCCATGCTTGCAGGGCACGCACTCCGCCATGGGGACCATATATCCAGCCTCCAAGCCTTGCATCTTCCCTCCTGTCCTCGGGTGCCCAGGAGCACCCCCAGACCTCTGTACTTACCCTTCTCAGCAATCTGGCAAAGCCTGACATCCACTGACACTTTCCAGCCCAGCTGATGGTAGGATCCCCAAGCTGTGGGTCAGACTGGGAACCCTTTTGTCCCTCCAGCCTGGGATCCCAGGAGCTGTCCGGCCCGCCTGCTTCCTGCCAGGGACGAGGCCAGGGTTCATCTGTACTAAGTCCTCACTACCCAGGGGACTCAGTACCAAGCACCCACCTCCCGTCTCCTGCCCTACAGAGCTGCGGCTCTCCCCTGCTCTCTAACTTGTGGTGTTTGTCTGGCCCCTGAAGCTGCTCTGACCAGATGGTTCCCTGGGAAGTTGGGTCTCAGTGGACAAGGCAGAGACCTAGGTCAGGGGAAAGAGAAAGAGGAGGAGGAGGAGGAGAAGGAGGAGGAGGAGGAGGAGGAGGAAGAGGAGGAGGAGGAGGAGGAAGAGGAGGAAGAGACAGAAATAGAAATACAAGGTCCTCCGGCCTGTGCTGCTTGGGTGCGAGGGTCACAGTTTTCAGTGCTTCTCAGAACGTTCTCAGGAAGCAACGCCTCCACCCCGCCTCTGGGACTTTCTGTCCCACGTCTGGGAAAATCTTCCTGCCAGGGTCACAGCAGAGCCAGCGCGCCACTGAGGAAAACTCAGCACGCCAGGGGCTGCTCTCTGCGTGCACTGTGTGTTTGCGAACCGGGACGGGGGACCGTGGGAGCCCTTCATGGCCCCTCCCGGCTGTTTTCCAAGGGCATAGTGAGAGGCCTGTGTGTAGAGATGGGGGCCGGGGAGTGTGTGCGCTGCACACAGGCTGCTCCCTGTGCCTCCATGGAGGCTCCTGAGTCTACCTGTGTCTCCCTCTCCTTCCAGGAACGTGTGTTTATGCCAGTGCTGGCATCTCTGCCCTGGGGAAGCTGCAGGAGAGGAGGGACAGTGTCTTCCCCCACCCCGCCCCTGCCTTCTTGCTTCTCCTTCTTCACTTCCTCCTCCTCCTCCTTCTCCTTCTTCTCTTCCTGCTCCTCTTACTCCTCCTCCTCCGCCTCCTTCTCCTCCTTCTTCCTTTTTTTTTCTTTTTGAGTCACACCCAGCAATGCTCAGGGGTTACTCCTGGTTCTGCACTCAGGAATGACTCCTAGTGGTGCTTGGGGGACCATATCGGATGCTGGGGATCGAATCCGGGTCAGCCACGTGCAAGGCAAATGCCCTAGCCGCTGTACTATAGCTCCAGCCTTGGACCTTCTTCTTTCTCTACTTCATATTCTATTGGGGGAAAGTTGTGTTTGGCCTGGGCCTGTGAGTGAGGAATCCTGACCTAGTTTCCTCCTCATGTCTTTCTCAATTCCCTTACACACACACACACACAGAGAGAGAGAGAGAGAGAGAGAGAGAGAGAGAGAGAGAGTCTTCAGGCTGGGATCCTTCCCCTCCATAACCTGCCTGCATCTGGTTTAATTGTGATGGGTTTTGGCGCCGGCGATCTGTCTCACCCTCCTTCTTGGGGTCACCAGAGGACAGCTCTCCTAGCCAGGTATCCGCTCGAGGGTGTGCCTGCAGGCCCCAGGCCTCCAGATGTCCTGCCTCAGGAATGACTCTCAGTGACCAAGAATGAGAACCCTGACTTCCTGGTCTCTTGGTGTGCCCACCTGTGGTCACTCTGGCATCTCTGTTTTCCATGACTTGAGCCCTATTGTCATAGTGGTAAGCCGAATTCACAATCCACTGACTTTCCTGGCTTCCCTCTTCTCATCCCTCCTCCCTTCCTTCTGCCCAAGTAAATAACATGTACCCAGAATTTCCAGGACCTGCTTTTGAAGAAATCCGGAGGAGGTTGAGGACCGATAGAGCACTGCTTATCCTCTTACTTTTAGTAGCTCTGGCTTTTGTAGGAACCCTGAGAACACCAGGACCTGAAAACACCCATCATTCTAGCTCACTCCTGACACCCGTCCCGTTTCCCGCCAACCCAACTCTAATGCCTGGCTTGACTACATTCCATTACACACCTTTCTCCGCATAACTCCTGTCCTGAAGTTTGTATTTCTTTTTTTTTTAATTTTTTAATTTTTATTAGTGAGACACCATGAGATACAGCTGTAGACTTACAAATTTTTGTGCTTGGGTTTCAATTATACAATG
>JAOXYA010076588.1:0-11441 GCA_028565675.1 Sorex palustris
CACCACCACAGGAGACACAAAACCAAAACCAGAGAGAGAGAGAGAGAGAGAGAGAGAGAGAGAGAGAGAGAGAATGTGATCTTAAAGTAGTACTAACAACAACAAATGGGGACCAGACAGACAGACAAACAGGCTCAGGACCAGATAGACAGACAAATGGGCCTAGTATGAAGGAGGTGCAGGTTCAATCCCCAGCACCTTGTGGTCCCCTGAGCACTGCATGAAAGTGACTTCTGAGCGCAGAGCTGAGCAGAGGCCCTATGTACCGCCGGGTGTGGTGCCCAACCCCAAAATACTAAAATAAAATGAAATAAACTAGAACTCAAGTCCTTTTATTTCTCGGTTACCAAGAGAAAAAATAGGTATACTATTTGGTGCTGGCAATAGGGGGAGGGAGATGGCAATCCCTGATGCCACAGGGCAGCATTCTTCCAGAAACAAATGGGCAATAGAGATCAAGGGGCATGGATGTGTTTCTCCCAGCTGACCCCATTCTCCCTTTTCTGGGACTCGATTCTAGAGAGATCATTTAAAGTCTGGAGACTCACTCCTTCAGTCCGTGTTCTCCCTTGAACTCCTCTCTCGCTTGCTTGTCCCTATGTTTTTGGGTTTTTTTGTTTTTTTTGTTTTTTGCTTTTTCCACTCTGGAGAAAAGCCCCTGTTCTCTCATTCCCTCTCTTTCTCTGCCCTCTCATCTTTCTAAGTAAGTTTTATCCAGTAAAAACTATTTTGTGGGGCTGCAGAGATAGTGCATTGGGAAGGTAGGGGGCTTGCCTTGCACACAATAGACCCAGGTTTAATCCCCAGAATCCCTTATGATTCCCTGAGTACCACCAGGAGTAATTCATGAGAGTAATTTGTGAGCGTGAGAGGCAGGAGTGACCCTTGAGCATCACGGGGTGTGGCCCTAAAACCAAAACTAAACAAGCAAACAAACAAACAACAACAACAAAAAACCAGAGCCAAAGCAGAGCAGGTTGGGCATTTGCCTTACACGCAGCCAACCTGGGTTTGATCCCCGGCATCCTATATGGTCCCTGGAGCTCTGGCAGGAGTGATTACTGAGTGCAGAGCCAGGAGGATCCTCTGAGCATCACCTGATATGCCCCCAAAACAAAACAGAACAACCAACCAAACAACAACTATCTTGCTTCACTAAAAAAATAAAAGTGCAGAAAAAAACTATTAGACAAGGCAGCAGAAAAGAGACACTTTCAGGATTTTCTACCAGATTCTAAAGACAGATCTTCTTTCTTTGAATTCTCTCACTAACCTCAGCACGTCTGCATTCTTGGCTCTCAGACAGATAAGGAAAGCAAGATTCTGTGCGGTTAGACTCCTGGTCAAGGTCACTTAGCCAGCGTGTGTAAGTGGCAGAGTTGGGCTTCGGTCTGAGGCCAACCACTTCTAAGCCTCTGGATTCTATTCCTGCTGGTTTCTGGGGAGCCAGAGCCCCTTGGCCTCCTCCGTCAGGCTAGCTTTGCCTTCTGCCAAGGGCAGGCCATAGGGGTGAGACATAGCACTAGGGGGTCTCTAGACTCTGAGCTTTGCAAATCTCAGCTGTAAACTGCAGGGAGGATAAACTCAGAGAAACCTGAGGATTGGGCGGAGCTATTCAGACTTCCCCTCCCCCTGTTAGTTTTTCAGGGACTTTCAGCCAAGATCAATCTTCCTTTGGATAATTCACGTTGAGCATTATTGGAGTTTCCTTCAGTCAGGTTTCCTTCAGTCAGGTTTGTTACTCTGCTTGAGTGCCTTGGATATTTTATTGTTTGGTTAAAAAGTTTTTGTTTTGTGGTGCCAGGGCTCACAGACGGCCAGGCTGCCAGGCTGATCCAGCAGAGCTGCCAAGACGGTGCTCTGTGCCTATGGCCAGACCGTGGACTCGCATGGCCACTCGGCTGCAGTTCTGGGTTCCCAGCTATCCCTCGGGGCTGACTGCCTGGCACTTTACTGCGCATGTGTATCATTATGATTAAAAGTGTATATATGAGGCTGGAGCCATAGGACAGTGGGCAGGGCGTACAGTTTGCCTTGCATACAGCTGACCTGGGTTCTATCCCTGGCATTGCATATGGTCCCCCAAGCACCACCAGGAGTAATTCCTGAGTGCAGAATCAGGAGTAATCCCTGAGCATACTGGGTGTGACCCAGAAACCTCTCCCCTCAAAAAAAGTACACATATAATGGGCCTAAGGCTTTTAGTAAGTGGGGAGGGCTTTTACTTTGCACATGGCTGACCTGGGTTCTATTCCTGGCACTCCATATGGTTCCTCCAAGCACTCCCAGGAGTAATTCCTGAGTGCAGATCCAGGAGTAACCCCTGAGTATAGATAATGACCCCCAAACCAAACCAAACCAACAAATAAAAGAAATAAAAGTGCATATATGAAACTTTCTAATTGAATATTGTTAGGTTTGCATATTGCTATTATATAAAATTGCATAGTTATTATATAAAAATAGCGTGATTTATTTATTTTTTGGACTTTGGGGCCACAATCAGTGGTGCTCAGGGCTTACTTTAGGTTCTGTGCTCAGGGATCATTCCTGGCATGGTTCGAGGCACCATATATGGTGCCAGGCATTGAAACGAGTCAGCTGTGTGTAAGACAAGCACTCTGTCTGTTGCCCGATTTCTTTGGCCCCCAAAGGATATAGTTTTAAGCTATATACTAGTAGATTTCATTCCCACCTAGTGAACAATGTTCCTTACTTCTCACCCACTCAAAGTTATGAAACCGAAGTCTACTTACTTGAAAAGTGTAGAATAAATTCAGGGGCTAGAATGATAATGGGTAAGGCACTTACTTTGCATGCGGCTGCCCCAGGTCTGACCCCTGGTACCACATATGGCCCCTGAGCCCTGCCAGGAGTGATCCCTGAGTTCAAAGCCAGGAGTAAGCCTTGACATAGTCAGATGAGGCCCGAAAAACAAACCGAAGGAAAACTCAGGGCTGGAGAGAGTATAGGGCTTAAGGCACTTTCCTTGCATTCAGCTGACCCTAATTTAATCCGTGTTACCACATAAGATCCCTTGAGTGATTCCTGAGTGCAGAGTCAGGTGTAAGCTGCAAGCAAACAGACAAAACCCCCTCGGATATTTATGTCTTAATATTTGTTTTGGGGTTACACAGGGCGGTGCACTCAGGAATTACTCCTGGCCGTGCTCAGGGGACCATAAGGGATGCTGGGGATCAAACCCGGGTCGGCCGCGTTCAAGTCAAATGCCCTATCCACTGTGCTATCGCTCCAGCCTCTCCTTAACTGGTTTTATTAAATGATCCATTAGGGTGGGGAAGATAGTTCAAAGGACTGGGTACATGCCTTTTGCATGTAGCATGTCTGGATTTGGTCCCGGTCACCACATGGTCCAATAAGCAGTGCTAGGGACCTACTCCAGCGCCAGGGAGTGACCTGAGCACCATTGGATACAACCTCCAAAACCAACAAGAGGCTTCATGAATCCGGACGGCAGCCTGTCTAGCAAGTGGAAAGGCATAGCCAAGGCTGGGGCCCAATGGAGGGCTTTTATAGTGTGAAAGAGGGTGGAACGAGGTTATTAGCTAAAGGAGAGATTATTTCTGGTAGAGCCAAGCCACCTTCCCTCAGGGGAAGTCGGCGAGCCTTATCTTGCTGTTGGCATCATTTGTGCTAACTGGGAATTCGGATTAATTGGTTTAAGATTACAACCCTGGGAGAGGCTGAAATTGCTCGTAGGTTAGGTATTAAGTTTGCATGAAGCCCAACACGAACTACTCCCTTTTGGACTTGTTTTTGCTTTCTTTAAACAAAAGGATGCAAATATCACTAAAAATATTTCTCAAGTGCTGATGTTCTGAAGTTGGTCTGGAGAAAGAGGTCCCTGGAGAAGAGGGTTTCTCCTACACCAAACTCTGGGAACGCACTGGTGCGACAGGAGGCTGGAGGGCATGGGGGGTGGGGGGACACTGGCCCATACCTGCTTTGTGACCCAGGGCTTGGAGCCTTGGTACTCAAGAGGAATGACTTGAACTGGCTGGGGCAGGTCAAAGGATGGGATGGTTCCACGCAGGAACCCTTGTTCATCCCTGATACCACGTGGTTCCCGGAGCTCCCTGCCGGTGTTGTCCACTCCCCCAAACAAAAGAAGTGGCTTGAATCAAATGTCATATTGACAGAGGTGAAATGAGCTGGTAATTGCCCAGGGCATCTATGAGGTACAATTACAAGTGATAGAAAAGAAATGAAAGGGATGGTTTTCAGCGTAAGACTTGATAAGGGGGGTTGGAGAGACAGTACAGGCGGTAAAGGGCTTGCATTGCATTGCTGCATGCAGCAGACGTTGGGTAATTCCTTGCCACCATACATGGTCCCCTGAGCACTGCCAAGGGATCACTTTTAAGCACAGAGCTGGAGTAGAGGGGAGGAGGAGGTGGGTGGGTGGGGAGAAAGAGTACAGATGGGGTAAGGAAAGGCACTTGCCTTGCATGAGTCTGACCACTGCTCCATCTCTGGCACCCACCTGCGGTCCTCCAAGCATCAGTTGTGGGGGGGTCACTCCTTGATCACAGAGCCAGGAACAACTCCCCACATAGGTTGGGGAGAGAGCTCAAAGGGTGCTCAGCATGCAGGAGTACTGGGCTCAGTCCCCCACCTCATGGTTCTGAGTGCTGTTGGGAGCTATGCCTGGGTAACATGCCAGTGTAGCCCCTAAGCATGACCAGGTCTGGCCCCCAAGCCCCAACCAACCAACAAAACGCAATTCGCAGTTGTGACTGATAGGGGCCGGAGAGATAGTACAGCGGGGAGAGCACTTGCCTTGCATGCGGCCAACCCTGGTTCAGTCCCTGGCACGGCACCCCCTGTGGTCCTCCAATCATTGTCAGGAGTGATCCCGGAACTCAGAGCCAGAAGTAAGCACTGAGCATCACTGGGCATGGCCCAAAAACCAAAACCAAAACCAAATAAAACCAGTTGTGGCTGATCGTACTTTTCACAGATTGACAACAACAATAACCTCCACTTCTTAAGGATTTCTGTGACCTTATTGATCCTCCATCCAGGGTTGAGTCAAGGCAGGCTGGGGACCACTCAACTAGCCCAAGGTACTGTAAAGGGTGCTCGGCGACAAAAATGGCTCAGCTACTGCTGGGGTCTGGTGCTCTGAGTTGCCTGGTAGGAATTCAGGTGGCCTTGAGGTCACTCTGCTGGAAAGGCTGGGCTCCAGTGCTCGCAGATAGTCCCAGCTGACCACTCCCCACCCCTACACATCTGTCAGCCCCACGGAGGCGCAGGGGAGTAAAGACACCATATTGGAAGAGATCCTCCAGTCCGGAACCACTGAGAGCTCATGTGCGCGGGGTCCATCCATAGATGTTTTGGGGTGCTACTGTGGGTGCGGGCTGGAGCCATAGCACAGTGGGTAGGGCATTTGCCTTGCACGCGGCTGACCTGGGTTTGATTCCTCCGTCCCTCTCAGAGAGCCTGGCAAGCTACCGAGAATATCCTGCCTGCATGGCAGAGCCTGGCAAGCTCCCTGTGGCGTATTTGATATGCCAAAAAC
This sequence comes from Sorex palustris, assembly GCA_028565675.1. Lineage (NCBI taxonomy): Eukaryota > Metazoa > Chordata > Mammalia > Eulipotyphla > Soricidae > Sorex > Sorex palustris. The sequence continues at coordinate 5,546 of JAOXYA010076588.1, forward strand.
AGTAACAAGTCTCACAATGGAGACGTTACTGGTGCCCGCTCGAGCAAATCGATGAACAATGGGGGGGATAGTACTGCAGTGCTACAGTGGGTACAAGGTCTGGCTACTACCCGCTCTCCTGATTCTCACTCAGGACCATTGCGGAGCAGAGCAGAGGAATTAGGCACATGAAGGAGCAAACTGGGCTCTCTTTAGTAACTGCTGAAGTAGGGACCTGGTGGGAAGGGAAGGCAGGACTTCACACCTGGCGGGAGGGACAGGCGGTTCAGCCCCTGCTGCAGCCCGGTACTGGGCCGCAAACTGTGCAGCAGCTCAAGTACTAGAGTGGGAAGGAGCCTGGGCCCACCCAGGCAAGGCCTACAAGCGCAGGAGGCCAGGAGAGCTCGTCTGAGGCCTGGTCCTCGCAGTCCTGGTGGCCAGGCCCCAGGGGAGGGTCACTTTGAGTTTGTGAAGGTGAAGTGGAATGGGAGCCATGTGGGTGGCAGGGCTGTGTTATTCACTGGACTTCCAGGTATAGTTGCTTTATCCTAAATTGAAAACGTCAGTGGGTAACAGTCACATGATCCAACAAGTAACATGTATGGAAAGTGGATTAGGGGAAGGTTCACCAGACTGGAGCACGTGCTCTGTTGGCAGGAGGTCAGGGTTCCATGCTTCCCCTATGCCCCAACACACACACACACACACACACACACACACACACACTGAGCAGCCAAGCTAACACACACACACACACGCACGCACGCACGCACACACACACACAATCTGAGCAGCCAAACTAACACACACACAATGCGCGCACACACACACACACACACACTCACTCTGAGCAGCCAAGCTCAAGTAGGTCCTGCAGCGTGTTCCCCACACTCTCCAGAAAAAAATAGTTAAAACAAAAGTAAAAATAAAGAAAAAAAAAACCTTAGAAAACAAAATAAAGCATTTGAAACAAAACAAAACAAAAAAAGTGGTCTAAAGTTTAAGTGGCCTTGGAGATGGCCCAAAGGGCTGGTTTTGCATTCATGGGGCTCAGACTTTGATCCCAGGGAACAAATACCCCACAGCACTTCTAAGACCAGCCTTGCTAGACCTCTGCCAGACAACAAACAAAGGGTTAAAAAAGACACAAGAAAGAAAAGAACAGCAAAAAAAAAAAAAAAGATTAAAAGTAGGCACTGGAAATATTTTTTTGGTTCCTGGTTCGCTCTGCATCCATGAACCCCCACCCCACCTCCCAGTCTAAGATCAGTTAGCATTTTGTGAGATTTTCAGACTTAACTTAAGCGTGCTCAAGCGAATGTCTTTTTGTCCTTCGCACAAAACAGCATATGTCTTACTCTGCTTTGTCCCTTGGTTCTCTTCTTTCCCTGGGCATCTTTTCCAGATCAGTGCACTGAGAGTTCATCCTTTGTTACAGCGCCTTGCTACTTCTTCCTTTAGATTTCAAGCAAGGCAGCAAGAATAATACCATACAGAGACATTATTTCACACCTCTCCAAGCATATCTGAGGAAGAAAGGAATATGCATTTGTAATTTTGGTATGAACGTCCAGAAAGATTATTTTTGTTTCTACAGCCTAAGTTATGGATGAGAGAACCCAAGTATTTACTTTTTGGAGATCTGTCCAGAGGAGCGCTCTGTGCTCAGGGATCAGTGCTAGCAGCCTGAGGTACAGAGTATATGAGATGCCGGGGATTGAGTGGGGGTCTGTATGCAAGGCATGTACCCAGACCCCTGCACTATGCAACCCTGCAGCCCTCACCAGAAGGCCGTCTCCAGCCTGGGACGACTTCTTTCTGCTAAGTCACACCTCCATGCCTTTGCTTAAAGTCCCCTCCTCCTGCCCTGCCCTCCTGTCTCTGGAAAATTCTGACTCCTCCTTTAAGACTCAGCTTAAAGGTTGCCTCTCTGGAGGTTTCCTTGACCCTCCCTTGTAGAACCGGTCCCTCCCTCCCCCCCCCACCCCCCCCCACCCCCCCGCCTTTGGTGCCATCCCACGGAACCTGGGACAGCTCGCCTGCAGAGCATGTTCTGATTACCTGGTGGGGTAACTGTCTGTGGACATGCTTCTGGCTCTCCTAGCACCCACCCAGACCCAGCCCACACTTCGAACCACCTGTGACTAAAATTACACTTGCTGGAGAGGCAGGGAGAGGCCACAGGTGTGGGAGTCTGACTGTGTCATGCCTTCCTCCAGCCTCTCCTCCCCTCCTCTTGCCTGGACTCTAGAACCCTAGGAGAGAGTGCCCTCGCCTACAGAGTTCAGAGGCAACCCCTCTGGGCCCTCCTTCTGAAGGGCTTGAAATGTTTTGGAGCCAGAGATGGTAGTTGCATAAAATGTACTCAAATGCCAGCAACTTGTTCACTTTATTTACTTTCTTGGGGTGGTTGTTTTGGTTTGGGGACACACCCCACGGTACTCAGGGATGACTCTTGGTGGCTGGTACTCAGGGGACTATATGTGGAGCCAGGGATCCAATCAGGGTTGTCTGTGAGCAAGGCAAGCAGCTTTAACCCCTGTATTCTCTCAGGCTCAAACAGTTCACTTTAATGTGGTTAATTTCATGTGATGTGAATTTCACCTCAATAAGTTATCTGACTTTTGTCTTGGGCCACATCCACCCATGCTTAGGGGTTACTCCTGGCTCTGCACTCAGGTGTCACTCCTGGTAGTGTTTGGGGAACCGTATAGGATGCCGGGGATGGAACCCATGTGCAAGGTAAGTGCCCGCTCCACTGTGATATCTCTCTGGCCCCTAAATTATGTTTTTTTTTTTTTTTCAAATGAAGCAGCCTCTCTCAGTTTTGGGTAGAGAGGTTTGAGAGGCTCCTTCAAGTTTCTCAGCTATGAAGTGCTGAACAAATACTAGCTGGGGGCTACCAAAGGGGAGAATGGCCTGGGGGTCAGCAAGTGTGGCTTTGCTGCTCTGCCCGAAGTAGTAATGATATGATGAGAAGATACTATAATAATTACAGCTAGTACTTCTCCAACACTTAACATGAGCCTGTACTTCAGGTACTGCACACCTCCAACACTAAACTTCCACGACCAAGAGTCTGATCAGATCCTAATTACAGATGAAGAGACAGAGGAAGACGTCCTCTGTCTCTGACGAGAAGTGGCAAGCTTGAGTCTAGGCAGTGTGAATCCTATTATTTTTAGCCCCCAGGGCCTAACCCATGTGCCATTTAGTTAAACTAATTTGGGGGGGCCAGGGGGTATAGACCCAGCAGTGCTCAAGGCTTACTCCTGGCTCTGTGCTCAGGGATCAGTCCTGTTAGGGACCGTATGTGCACCAACCCGAGTTGGCCAAATGCAAGACAAGTTCTAGATCTGCTGTACAATCTTTCATGTTTCTTGTAAGCTAATTTAACTCACAGGGAGGTGTTACTGTTATTTTTCTTTGGGGGTGGGGGGTGAAAAGGAACATACCTAGAGGTGCTCAGGGACTACCTGCAGATCTGGGGGTGTGAGACGTGATTCAGCTCTGGGGGTGAGCTGAATCCTAGTGCTCCTGGAAACGGTCTCCCATGTGTAAAGCACGTGCTCTAGCCTTTTGAGTTACCTTTCTGGTCCTGCTATTCGGATTTTAAAAAATTCCTCTCGCAGCAATTCTGTATTCATTCATTGCCTCACAGTTCTTCCCTGTGTATTTTCATGTTGGTTTACATAGATTTTTTTGGGGGTGTGGAGACTCACTGGTTGATGCTCAGGGGTTATTCCTGGCTATGCATTCAGGAATCATTCCTGGAGGAGGTGCCTGAGGGAGGAGATGGGTTGCTGGGGATAGAATCCAGGTCTGCTGCATGCAAGGCAAATGCCCTACCCACTGAACTATCTCTCTGGCCCCAAGTTCACATAGCCTTGTCATGATCTCATCTGTATTTTATTTTTTTTTAAATTTTGGGCCACACCCAGAGATGTTCAGGATTTATTTCTGGCTTTGTGTTCAGTAACCTCTTGGAGGGTTCACGGGACCATCTGTGGCACCTGGGATGCAACCTGGGACGACCTCCTGCCTGGTAAGCATCTTCCTGACTTTTCTCTAGCCATTTTCATTTTTCTTTAAGCTTGCACTTAATACTTGAGTACACTTTATCTCTTCGAGAAATAGGAAGGAGATTGTGACTATAGCTGACTTCCCAATACTCATAAAAATGTGTGCCATCAGAGCCTGGGTGAGGTGAGCAGGTGAGCAGGAACAGACCAGTTTTGTTGTCCTGGCGTTGAGTAAAATTTCACCGTACATCATGTTTCACTTTTTTTTTTTTAAATCAGTATCAGATCTAGTGCAGATCTAGTTCGTTCTAACTTGACTTCCTATACTGTGCATGGTGCTGTTTATTTAACCCGTTTCCTGTTTAATTAATCCACATCTTGCACAGAGCTTCTCTAATGCAAACATTTATTTTTTATTTTTCTGTTGATTTTTTTTGGGGGGCTATACCCGGTGATGCTGGGGACTACTCTGGGCTCTGCTGGGGGGGGGGGGGGAAATCACTCACTTCGGTGCAGTTGGCTACCTAATAAGGCAAGCACCCTGCCCCGGGTACGATCACTCCGGCCTCTAAACACAGACATTTGGGCACAGGATGGAAGGATTTCTGTTATCAGCACCCCGAAGCTGAAGGGCTGCGACAGGGGCTCGGACACCGCGGATGTCGAGGGTGTCGCGAGACGACGCTCGACTGCGGAAGGCGGCTGTAAAGCAGCTTTGGAACAAACTTTCTCCCGTTATCCGACCTTCCTCCCGACCTGTCTGTCAGATCTGAAGGTGGGGCGGGGGTCGGACCCAGTTGACAGATGAGGAAACTGCGTCCCGGGACTGCGACTGCACCCAGAGGGGTCGGACTCCGCGGGGGTCGGGCCCCGGCGGTAACCAGCCCTGTCCGAGGCGAGTCCCTGGGCACGTCTGGTCATCTCCGGGCCTGGCAAGGCGGGAAGGCGGCCCCGGCCCAGGATCCGGAAGCGTCGGGGCGGGTCGCCCGGTGCCCGATCCCGGCCCGGGATCCTCGTCAGCTGTCGCCCCGCCAGCGGCTCCCGGACCCGGCGTCCCCGTCAGCGGTCGCCCCGTAAATGGCGCTCCTGTCAGTGGCCGCCCGGGCCCGGGGTTCCCGTCAGCGGTCGCCCGATCAGCGGCGTCCCGACCAGGCATCCCCGTCAGCGGTCGCCCCGTTCAATGGCGCTCCCGTCAGTGACCGCCCCGTCAGCTGTGCCCCCGTCAGAGGCGCCCATGCCCGGCGTCTCCGTCAGCGGTCGCCCCGTCAATGGCGCCCCGTCAGGGGTGCTCTCGTCAGTGACCGCCCCGTCAGCTGTGCCCCGTCAGTGGCGTCCCGACCCGAAATGGAGTCCCCGTCAGCGACGCCCGGGCCCGGCGTCCCTCCCCGTCAGCAGTCGCTCCGTAAACGCGCGCCCGTCAGCGGCCGCCCCGTCAGCTGTCGGCCCGTCAGCGGTCGCCCCGTCAGAGGCGCCCCGTCAGGGGTGCTCTCGTCAGTGGCCGCCCCGTCAGCTGTGCCCCCGTCAGTGGCCGCCCGGGACCCGTCAGCAGTCGCTCCGTCAGAGACGCCCCGGCCCGGCGTCCCCGTCAGCGGTCGCCCCGTCAATGGCGCCCCGTCAGGGATGCTCTCGTCAGTGGCCGCCCCGTCAGCTGTGCCCCCGTCAGTGGCGGCCCGACCCGTAGTCCCCATCAGCGGCGCCGCGTCCCTCCCGTCAGCGGTCGCCCCGTCAGCGGCGCCCCGGCCCGGCGCCCCCGTCAGCGGCGCCCCCGTCAAGGGCCGCTCCGTCCCGTCAGCGGCGCCCCGGGCGGAGGGTCCGGATACATTTCTGACAAAAGCTGCTGGGTTTCGAGATTTGTTTCTGAGTCTCTGGGATCAAGGCCGTTGAGCAGCTTGATG
>JAOXYA010076614.1:0-11440 GCA_028565675.1 Sorex palustris
TATAACTGAAACCCAAGCACAAAAATTTGTAAGTCTACAACTGTACCTCATGGTGTTTCACTAATAAAAAAAAAAGATAAGTATTAAGGGCAGAAATTTGGCAGAGTATGTTATTATTTACACATTCTGAAAAAGATACTATCTACCATTTTTGATCAATTTTTGCTAAATGTCTAGATTTTGCCTTTGTGCTTATTTATGAAAATTCTATGATTTGTTTTCTCACTGTCATAGAATAGAAATAAATGTTACGCTGCTCTAGTACTGTTTAATTAAAGCTAGGGTCAGTACAGAGAGAGAGAGGGATTTTATAATTCCACCTACCGAATTTTTAGTGGGGTCAAATTGATGGAACTTATTTCTCTACCTGACTCCTTGAATTGAAGGTGAAAAAGCATATGATAATTTTTCACCTTCATTTCTAGCATGTTCAGCCAGGCAAAACAGGTAAATATGCACTACTAGTCTGTGAATATTTTTTTTGTTTCTCTGTTTGCTTTTATTTTTGTTTTCTTATGTATTATAAATTCCAGTGAGGCCAGATGGAGATTTGAGTAGAACTGATGAGAATGGACTCCAAAAATATTACATTTTTAAGTGCTAAATTTAACCTGATATAACAATATAGGGGGCAGGAGAAAAATAAGTAGGAGAAAACCAGAAAAAGATTGACCCCAGAGAAAAATTCCCAGAAATGGGTCAGTTTTAGTGTAAAAGTAGATTTATTCCTTATTTTATGAGTTCTTGAGAATTGCATGAAAGATTTGTAGATGATATCAGGTCTTCAGCTGTACCAGTGAGATGAGTGAGGGGGGAAATCCATATATCCAAAATACAGACTCAATGGGCTGGAGCGATAGTACAGCGAGTAGGGCATTTGCCTTGCACACAGCCAACATGGCCGACCCGAGTTCGATTCCTCCGCCCCTCTCAGAGAGCCCATTTTTGTCTGTATGCTGTTGTTATGAGTTGGGATGTTGTCAGTTTAGTCCTAAGAAATGGATCTGTTCTTTTCATGTTGACCAAGTTGGGTTTCAGAGCCTGTAAGCCTCATTACTCCATTCAACAATGGCAGAGGAAGTTTTCAATTCCAGAATGTTCCAGAATGCAGACAATGTCTTTCCTAGAAAGTTTTTATTTCTTTTTTTTTTTTTCTGAGGAGCACACCTACCCATTCTTAGGACTAATTCCTGTCTCTGCACTCAGTGAACACCTCTGGTGGTGTTCAGGGGACCATATGCAGAGGATAAAATTTGGGTTGGCTGCATTTACCTTCTGTACTATTTCTCCATTTCCATACTGGCAGTTTCTTTGTTAAAAAGTTACTGGCCTTTCTGATGGGATAATCCTTTTATTCCTTAATGAAACATTTGATTTTTGCAAAGAAAGGGCCTTTTTCCTATTAGACTTTAGCACCCCTTTCTCCAAAAAAAGCAAAAACCAAACAACAAAAACCTGTTTCTTTTTTTTTTCAAATTAGGGATTTATATGTTCCATATCCATTTGTTCGACAGCTGTTATCTATTTTGGAGATGGTGGGGGCTTTGGGCCATACCTGCGGTATCTAGGGCCTATTCATGGAATCTGTGCTTAGTGTTGACTTCTGGTGATGCTTGGGGAATGTGCTGCTACTATGGATTCAAACAAGGTTTGGCCTCATGCAAAGCAAAAGCCTTTGCCTTGGTATTATCCCACTGGCCCTCACAGTTATTATTTATATGAATCATGTGCCAAGTAATGTGCTCAGTATTCTGACAGCAGTGAACAAGTTAAACATGGTTTTGACCTTTTGGTTTCTTATGGTATATATTGGCTTAGAGTGTGAAACAAGTAAAATTTCTCCTAGCAGAAATTTTTGGGAGGAGTATAAGCCTGAAGAGAAGTTGGATGAGATATGTGTGGGCCTTTTCCCACAGCAGAGATGAAGAGGGCGTGGAGAAGAGAGATAATGGTTGATTTAAACATTGCCCAGAGAAACTGGAGCAATAGTAGAGTGGGTAGGTAACTTGCCTGGCACAAAAACAGACAAAAAAATTCCCAGAGATCAATAGTGTGAGTGTTAATTGATATATTCATCAGGAGAGCAAACGTCATCTATCTCCCCTCCCACTGAAAAAAAAAAAAACCAAGTACGTGGTAACATGAATAATCCAAATCAAGAAAGTTCTTGTTCAAAGAGCTATTGGCATCAGCAACCAAAATACTGCGGGTTTATGAGCTTTAAATTTTTGTTTGTTTTTGTTTTTGAGCCACACTCAATGGTGCTCAGGGCTTGCTCCTGGCTCCATACTCAGGGATCACTCATGGCAGGCTTGATAGACCATAAGGGGTGCTAGGGATTGAACCCTGGTTGGCTAAATGAAAAGCAAGTACATTATTCTCTGTACTATCACTCCAGCCCCTTAAAATAATTTTTATTATAGTTAGTGTGTTTACAATGGTGTTGACATTTATGATCATTCTTGATGTACACAACCTCCCCTCACCAGACACAAAGTGACCAACACCCTCCACCAATGACCCTGTGTTATCCCAGGCTTAGAAGCTTTATGGCATGACAGAAAAGTTCATCACCCTGTTTGCAATCAATCCACACATTTATGTAAGATGATAAATGAAACAAATCCAGCCACTGAATCTTCTGTACCCTAGCATACTTAATTAACCAGAATGCTTCTAAGTTCTCATCTATTTTAAGAGCAAAGTAAAATTCTCTGTAAACTGTCTTTGCCTCCTGCTACAAGAAGCAAATGGGCATGTTTAAAGAAGAGCCTGAAACTCAAGTTGCTAAATCAGAGTGAAGAAGGTACAGAGTTATAGGGTGAGGTTGGAGAGCTGGGCCCAGCTGTTAGAACCTTGAAAACACGGGTAAGAACTTGGTTTTGGGATACAGGGTTACAGCTCAGGGGTCATACTGTGTGCCTTGCACATATAAGGAGTCAAGTTTGATTTTCATCACCTCATGGCCCCTGACTACGTTGGGTGTGTTCTGGGTGACCCTCAGCTCTGCTAGACTTTGGCAGTATCACTTTGCCAGGCCCTAAAATTGAACCATCTAACCCAATTGGTTAAGTATTTCTTAGAGTGGCTTCTTGGCCTCCTTGAACACTGCTTGGGAATGTCTAACCTGCTGCAGGTTAAATAAAAAAATAAAAAACAAAAACTGGGACTGCATACTGGGTTTATATTCAAAATGTAATAGGAAAATATGAGAAGGCTTTACTTTGATCTAAATTGCCGGCAAAGAAGATTACTCTAGAGTCTATGTAAAGAATGAATTATAGGAAGGCAAGAATAGAATCAGAGAGATGGGTTAGGAGAATATTGTAAAAGCCTAGAGGAGTGACCTGAGAGGCAACAAATGGAGGCGGTGCAGTTCACTGGATCCTGTGTATGTGGTGATGATAGAACTGTCAGGACTTGCCAATAGGTTGGGTGTGAGAGGAAGTAGAGAAGTAAGAATGTGTCTCAGATGAATGGATTAGGAGAAGAGTGCCAATAACTGAGAAGGGGAACAACACAGGGAATGAAGCAGGTTTGGGGAAAGAGATTGAGTGTCTAAGCTGAAATGTCCAGTAGACAACATAGAAGGGAAGTTCTCAGGGGGGAGTTGGGATCAGGCATTGGAGTACAGGGGTAGTTAAGGCCAGTGTGTATGTGTTTAAGTGGGAGAATCTCCAAAAGTAGAGAGAGAGTATGGGGGAAATTGTCTGCCATGAAGGCAGGGGGAGGGTTGAGAAGGGGAGAGATATTAGGATATTGGTGATGGAAAATGTGCATTGGTGGAGGGATGTATGGCTGAAACTCAAACACAAAAGCTTTGTCACTGTTTCTCATGGTGATTCAAAAAAAAAAGTGGAAGCATCTAGGAAATTAGCACAAATGAATTAAGTTATGGAAATAAAAACCTCAAGAAAAGGCCAGATTCTGATTTCTGATGTATTCTAACATTCAATATTCTTAGAAGGAATGGTCAATGAAGCAGGAGAAGCAGAAAAGGGCGTGACCTGGGTCTGGGGAGACAGGTTTAGGAGTTGGAACGCATACTTTGCCTACAGGTGCCCTGGATATAATCCCTAGCACCACATGCTCCCATGAACACTGCCATGAGTGGCTTCCAAGTTCTGCATACACCTGGTATGGCCCCTCCAAACAGAAATTAGAGAGAGATACAAAAAAGGCACACCAAAAGAGACAGAGAGAGACAGAGATAGAGAAGAGGAGAGGAGAGGAGGATCTGGAAGCCAAGTAAAGAAATGTTTAAGGAGGGAATGATCGTCAAAACAAATGTCATTAGATAAGGGGACAACCAAGATAAAAACCCAGACACTGAATTTAGCCAGACACAGGGTATTATCTATCTTGACTCAAGTATTGTGGAAGAATAGTGTGGTCACGGTCACGGTCCTCCCGTTGTTCATCGATTTGCTCTAGCGGGTCCAGTAATGTCTCCATTGGAGACTTTGTTGTTACCATGTTTGGCATATTGAATACATCATAGGTAGCTTGCCAGGCTCTGCCGTGCGGGTGAGATACTCTCAGTAGCTTGCCAGGCTCTTCGAGAGGGGCGGAGGAATCGAACTTGGGTCGGCCATGTTGGCTGCGTGCAAGGCAAATGCCCTATCCGCTGTGCTATTGCTCCAGCCCATAGAAGAATCGTGCAAACATTAGAAATAGAGTGAACTGAGGTGAAAATGTGTCATTAAAAAAAAGTGGAAACAGTAAGAGCAGTTTCAATGGACAATTGCAATAAAAGTAGCACAAAGGACTGGGCAAATGGCTTAGTGTTCAGAGGTTCTGGGTGAGTCAGGGTCACTGCATGACTCACCCAGCCCCTGTCAGCACCTGGGGGTATAGCCTTGATGCTCCCCTCCCCACACCAAGTGTCACCCAGCCCTAGTTTTGAACTGTCTTATCCAATTGACTGAAGATGGCCAGGATTACCCCAATCACTTCCCCTTGACTACTGTTTGGGAGACCCCCCAAAAAAACCAAAGATGTAAGAAGAAATTATTTAGACAAAGACATTGGAGAGAATTTATATCCTGTTTCCATACTGCTGGGAATGATGATGGAGAAGAGAAGGGGACATTGTGAACACAGTGTAGAAACGGGACATTGCAGAACTGAGATCATTGATGGGTCAAAAGGCCCCACTCTGCTGTACAGCTTAGGAAACTTGTCTCAGCTGGGCACTAGGAGTTGTGCAGGATACGAGAAGTGCAAGCATAGCACACAGATATAGACGCTATTGGCTGGATGATTTAGTAAAGGAAGAAAGTAAGTGGTTTTCTGCCCCAAATATGCTTCTGTTTCCCAAGTCAAATTATCAGAAAGTGACAAGGTAGGGTGGAGATGTTGGGAGTTCAGAGGAACTTTGAGGTCATTGTTATATAGAATAAGATTGTTAAATAGAATAAGATGAACTTGAAATTGATAAAGAAAAAAACTTTTTAAAGGGTTTTATTTATGGAGGTAACGAGCTGGAGCGATAGCACAGCGGGTAGGGCATTTGTCTTGCAAGCGGCCAACATGGCCAACCTGAATTCAATTCCTCTGCCCTTCTCAGAGAGCCCGGCAAGCTACTAAGAGTATCTCGCCCTTACGGCAGAGCCGTATTCGTGACGTATTCGATATGCCAAACAGAGTAACAATTGTCACAATGGAGATGATACTGGGCCTGCTCGAGAAAATCGATGAACAACGGGAGGACAGCGACAGTGACAGTGACATGGAGGTAACATTGGCTTCTAAGAGTGTAAATGTTGGGGCCCAGGAGAGAGTTACATGGGCCAGAGCACATGCTTTGCATGTCAGAGTTCCAGTTTTTTGATCTGTAGCACTGCATGGTTCCCTGGGCATCACAAGGAATAGCCCTGGTGTACTGAATAAGAAGGAACTCCCCAGTACTGCTACTTATGTCCCCCTTCCAAAAGAACAACAACAACAAAGTGTGACTTACTTTATGTGTACAATGTTACTAATACAACATTTTCTTGGTTTGGGGGGGCTCCACAACTGGTGGTGATCAGGATTTACTTTTAGCTCTGTTCTCAGGAATCACTTCTGGCAGGGTTTAAGGAACCAAATGTGGTGGTGGGGATTGAACCCAGATTGACCAGGTCCAGGGCAGGTGTCCTACCAGCTGTACTATCTGCCTAGCTCCCAAGAAAGATTTTTTTAATTTAAGAGGGGCCAACATAGCTGTATGTTGTTTTTGTCAAGCCACATTCAACTGCTCAGTGCTGATGTGAAGCAGATAAAGAGTTTTATGTAAGAGAGGTTGAATTTTTCTGGTAAGAGGGAAGGGAAGGGGGGAAGTGAGTCAGTTGTAGACGCAGTTAATGAAGTAATTGATTACAACTAGCCTCATAAAGAAACAATGACACAAGTGGAAAAGTGAGGAAGTGGTAGATCACTAGATTTCTCCAAAAGGATTCACTGAGGAGGAGGTACAATAATAAAGCTAGTAGAATAAGAGATGATTAATCAGGATATATGGAGTCATGGAAATCAAGATTTGGGAAGGTGATTTACTAGGAAGTTCTTGAAGGCACACACCCATGATAATATTTGGAGAAAAATAGAATTGGGGGACCAGAGTCATAGTACAGCCGGGAGGGGGTTTTCCTTGCACTGGAAAACTGACCTGGGTTAGATCGCTGGCATTCCATATGATCCCCCTAACACTGCCAGGAGTGATTCCTGAATGCAGAGCCAGGAGTAACCCCTAAGTATCGCTGAGTGTGACCCCAAAACAGCAATAAATAAATAAAAATTAAAAACAAATCTTCATTAGGTAAAGAAAAGCTAATCTGGCTCTTGATGGGGGATGCAAAAGAGGAATGTTGGAGAATGCAACACAAGATAAACGGCTCTTTGGTTTGAGTTACTAGATGGCAGAGTTGTGACTAACTTAAAAACTACAAAACAAAAGATAATATTTGAGTGATAAAAATTTAATTTAGAAAAAGAGGCAAAGTCGGCAAAATACTGGTTGATGACTCAGTAAAGAACAATGGTCTCTGATAAGGTGCTTCAAAGATACTCTGTTGGTGGTGGCTGCGGTTCTTGTTTAGGGAGGAAGAACAATCAAAATGAGAGCAACGAGCAAAGGGAAAGGAGAGTGCACCTCTAGGTTCTCTTGAAGTTGCATAAAGAAAGCAGATACCAACTGGACGCATCAAGAAGGACACAGTATCTTCAAAACCCAGCCAGGCTTTGGCTAAAGACAGGGGAAGTCAGAGGAGTTGTACCAAACTCAAAGTGTCTGCCATGAAAGCAGCTGACTCCAGTTTCATCCCTGGTCCCTTAGGTGAATCTCCTAAGCACTGCCAGGAGTCATTTTTGTGCAGAGCCATGATAACCCCTGAACACCACCAGGAGTGGCCCCCAAAGCAGAAGAGAAAATTAAAAGAATTTAAAAGAAACATTTTTAAAAGAAACAGGTATCGCAAATTCCAAAGCGTGTGTTGGAGGAGGTTGGCTGCTGGGAGGTACTGTGGGAGGCTGAGACAGAGCAGCGGACAACTGAACTCTATGATGAAGAAACGAATGGCTTGGACTTCTGTCTGTAATGATGATTTGTGTGTACATGTATGTGCTTGCATGCGTGTATACACACATGTCACTTGGCATATTGAGATTCCCTTTGATAGCCATGTAAGAGAATGTTAGTGTTGGTACTCAGGGAATGACTTGGTGGCTAGAAGCACTTGTCTTGCAAGTGAAAGGTCATGAATTTGCTACCCCTCTGCCCTGAGCATAGTCCGACAATTCTGCTGTCTGAGACCCCACCTGCTGTCTGGGACACCACTGCTGTGTCAGAGTGTGTGGTGTCCAGTTCACAGCCAGGTGTGCCATCCACAGAAAGCCCTCAGAGTGCAACCCGCAGCAAGTCCTTAACCAGAGGGCAGCCCCCCAACCACAAGTAAGCAGGTTTATGCCTGGTCATTGCAAGTACAGCAGCAAAGGGAAGGAACAGAGGGAGCTTAAATACAAGAGAACTGGTAGGGGGCACGGGGTTGGGGCTGGAATGCTAGTATAGCAGGTAAGACATTTGCTCTGCGGGGTGTGGCAGACTCTCCTTCAAATCCCCCACCACACCTGATTCCCTGAGCTCTGCCAAGAGTGGTCCCTGAGCATCCCTAGGTTTGGCCCCCAAAACAAAAACAAATTAAGAGAGAATGAGAGAGAGAGAGAGAGAGAGAGAGAGAGAGAGAGAGAATGTGGATATCAACTTGCATTGTAATCTCTGCTTTGCACCTGATTTCTGAGTATTTGGCAGGAGAAAGCATTGAGGAGTGATACTCTTTGCCTGCTGTGTGACCTTCGCTTTAATCCTGCTAGTTAGGATAGCAGGCAAAAGGCTGACTTTATGAAGGCCAAAGTTCTCTGTGCTTCCATCTGCTGAGCCTCTCCATGCATGCCTCCATTAAACTAGCAAGAACACATTCCCTTGGAAAATTCCCCTCCTTCTGTGCCCAAAGGCTCATCTGTGACTACTGAACACATAAATCAGCAGCTGAATCAATTCCTCAGATCCCTGAGCATTGGAAGGAAAGGGTAACCCTCCTAAAGAGCCAAGGTCCCTTCCTCAGTTATAGCACCATATGAAGGCATTTTATTATGCATGATACTCCCTACAATCCAGGGTTAAAAAATGTATATATGAAAATAACAACCATTGATAGTATATTGCTTAGCCCAAATCTGGAAATAACCCAAATGCCCATGAACGGATGACTGGATAAAGAAACTATGGTACATATAAACAGTGGAATATTGCACAGCCTTAAATAAAGATAAAGTCATGCAATTTGCTACAATGCGGATGGATCTAGAGTGTAACATGTTGAGTGAAATCAGTCAGAAGAAGAGTAACAAACTCAGAATAATCTCTCTCATATGAGGGATATAAAGAGACATCTTAGGGGAATATCAAAAACCTAATAGCAATAGAAAGAAATAACAGGAGAACTAGCTGCAGTAGGAAGCTCGCCACTGGGGCAGGGGTGGGAAGGATAAGTCAGGGAAGGGAACACTAGGACAATGGGGAGAGGAAAAGAAAAGTGCCTGCCACAGAGGCAGGCTGGGGGCAGAATGAAAACTGGGGATGCTGCACTGGTGGAGGGTAGTGGGTACTGGTGAAGGGACTGGTGTTGGAACAACATATGCCTGAAAATTATAAAAATCTTTGTAACTTTGAGAAATAAATCTATACTGATGACAGAAAAAGAAGAAGGAAGAAAGGAAGACAGGAAGAAAGGACAAAGGACTGGAGGGAATTCCAGGAATTTCACACACACGCCCTCACCCAGCCCAGTGCCTAGCATGGCATGACCTGAACACCATAGAGTGTAGCCCTGATGATGCCACCCACTCCCCAGAGCACTGAGCCATCATGCCACACAGCTGGCCCAAGCAGAGTGGGGAGTAGCCCCCTAGTTCTTTGAGCACTGCTTCGGAGCACTCGCCTCCCCAGATAAAAATACAGAGATGGAGGAATGGGTGTTTGATCATTGTATAATTGAAATCCAAGCACAAAAATTTGTAAGTCTACAACTATACCTCATGGTGTTTCACTAGTAAAAATTTAAAAAAAAAAAAACAAAGAGCAAAATTTGTTCAGTACAAAATAAAGAGCAACAGTTTGGTGGAGGTTGAGGGTAGTGAAATGTGCAGGTTGTTGGGTGTTTCTCCAACAGTTCTGGATAAACAGGAAGATTGGAGTTCAAAGATTCAAGACTCGTGTCCCAACAAGTCAAAGGCTGTTAAAAAGAGACCGAAAGACAAGCCTTTCACCACCCCCCCTACTACTCCCCCCCCTACCCCCCATAACACCTCTTCAACATAACTTCGTGACACGGGATGAGGTTTGAAACAATAAGGGGTTTGTTTCGAGTGCAAGGTGTTAAAGCTGACGGTTGGGGTGTGGAATGCCCAGGTGGCTGGGCCCCCCCGGAACCCATGAGACATGCCCGAGTCTTGTTAGGACCCAGCGCAGGCTTTGCGCCAGTGCTTCAAGTCCAGTCCATTTTGAAACACACTGTTCTACCAACTCGGAGTAGCTCCTAATGAAAGCTGAAGTCAAAGGCGCTTGAACGGTGATGAACAGTCTATGCGAGGGCTGAGTGGTGGTGGTAGGGGGGTGGTGTGGGGGAACTTCTCTACTAGATGAAAGCAGATGATTCTTGCTCACACATTTCCACGTTTGCAGCCGCCCCTATAGAGATTACTCCTCTTGAAAAATGACCGCCCCCCCAAGCACTTTTCCCCCTACCCCCCAGACCTTTCCCAAAGCTGCTGCCAAGATCAACTTCCTCAGCTGCCGTTCGAACAGTGTCAGTCCATCCCTAAAGTTCCCACTTCTGGCCCCTGGCCATTTCAGGTCCTGGTGTGAGGTCAGAATTCTTATCTTGCCTTTAGGACAGACACCCTATTGCTGGCCAGATTGATTGAAAGCTCCTCACATTTTCAGCAACATGCCATTATCCTCTCTGTTGTAGGCTGGTTACATTTCAACGTTGCTGCTTCTGTAAGTTCATTCAATGTTTGGACTGTAAGCATTTAATTTTTTGATTCATTCATTGTTTTATTCAGGAATCAGTTTACAATGCTATTGAAACCTTTGATTAAGAGCTGTAGAGCTACAGCAGTTAAACCCCAATCCCACCACCCGTGTTTCCAGATCTCTCCACCAACTTCCTGTTCCCTTCCTCTGCTCCCCCTCAGCCTCCTCAGTTCCCAGGAGTTTGGTTTTTGGTTTGTTTGGGGGTCACACCTGGCGGTGCTCAGGACTTTCTCCTGGCTCTTTGCTCAGGGATCATTCCTGATAGGCTCAGGGGACCATATGTGGTGCTGCGGATGAAACCTGGGTCACTGTGTGCAAGGCAAGCACCCTAGCTGCTGTGTTATTGCCACAGTATGCAATTCAAAGTTCTGCTGGTTAGAAAGTGAATGAACTATGAGTTAATCCACGGTACTATGCCTGCCCGGGAGGGAAGGGGTGTTGCTCCCTTCCGCCTTTTTCCCCCTGAGCAGCAAGATGGCGGCCTCCGCGGAGCTTTTTGGAAAGTCAGGTATGAAGCGGCGGTGACAGGGCAACTGAAACCTCATGGGGGGGGGTGGTGTTTCCCGGCTCATCCTTCATGTCCTACCGAGGTCACAAATTGCCCCCCATGAGCGGCTCTCTCTTCTATGGCTCCAGAGCCACAAACACCAATCTCATAATTATCAGAAATACCTCCAGGCTTAATAAGTCAAATATCAGAAATCCAAAATCGTGCAGCCACTATTGCGGCCACGTGACATCATATGGTTCTCATAACTAACTGTAGAAAACAGATTGTTTCACAATGCCTTTTCAGCAGTTCTGATTGTTGGGTGTAAACTCTAAACAATAATAGTGCATCTTTTGTCGAAATAATGAATGTAATCA
>JAOXYA010076666.1:0-11439 GCA_028565675.1 Sorex palustris
TCTTAAATTATTTTGAAACCAAAGCACGAAATTTGTAAGTCTACAACTGTACCTCATGGTGTCTCACTAATAAAAAAAATAAAAATTAAAAAAATAAGTTATTTCAAGATTAAATTAAAAAAATGTTACCTTAAATTTTCAAACTAACTGGAGCAAGTTATGCTGATTTTTGCATAGCATATAATTTTCTTTCTCTGGTTGTGATTATCAGATTGTCTACTGATGTTATTTAAATTTTCAATTGTTCTGATGTATACAGCATTTTAAATTTACATAACTAGTGTTTTATACAGTCCAGTAATTAAGAACGTAGGAACCAAGAATTCACAGCATCTGAATGGATAGTCTATGGTTCCAAATACAGTAATCAAAATATTTGATTAATCCACTTGTTTAGCAAGCATGGCATGAACTAAAAAATCACCTTAGTATACTATTTTAAAAATACAACCAAACAGAAGTCTTCTCTAGGTTTACTCAGATTCACCTCAGGCTAAATATGCTCTCATAATATGCCAGATTGCTAATGCTATTTAAAATGTCTAAGATAGTAGGGTACAACTAATCAGAATAGAATGGGGTGCAGAGAAAATAAACTATGAGAAATTTGTAGAGAGAAAAAACTCTATTCTTGAAATACAATCCTAGTCTCTAGAGCTCTTATCATGCTACACCCCTTCTTTTGAACTAGTCATAAAGTATTTCCAAGTTATACCCACTGCGGGCCGGAGCAATAGCACAGCGGGGTGGGTGTTTGCCTTGCATGCAACCAACATGGTCGACCCGAGCTCAATTCCTCTGCCCCTCTCGGGGAGCCTGGCAAGCTACCAAGAGTATCTCGCCTGCAGGGAAAAGCCTGGCAAGCTACCCGTAACATATTTGATATGCCAAACACAGTAACAACAAATCTCACAATGGAGACGTTACTGGGCCCGCTCGAACAAATCGATGAAAAACAGGAGGACAGGGACAGTGACCCAATGCATTTCTCATTTACTCAGTTATTTTTTCATCTTCATGAACTGGAAAGTCTTAGATGATACTTCTCTTTTAACTGTGGAATAAATAGGCTTGAATGTTTTGACTTTCTTTTTCAAATCTCATCAATCACACAACACATTCACTGAGCATCTACAATAAGTCAAGCCCTAGGCTCAAAAAAACCAAATACAAGCAATGAAAATTCTTATCCTCAGAAAACCCTTAAACATTGGGAAACTTACAACTAAACCATTAAGTAAAATAAAATATGTTAAGATCAGAAAGATAACTTGGGAGACAGCACACATGCCTGGAATGTTACAGTAATGAACTTGATCCCTGCATCACAACCCCCACAATGCTAATTGGGCCCTAGAGCATGGCACACAGCATACTCTGTGAATGTGGTCATGCTGGGGATCTTTGGTCTCTGAACATGGATGTCAGAGCTTCCAAGGGAGAATCATATACACATATGTTTTCATCACCGTCATCACCATTTCATCAAAGCACTCCCTTATAAATGACCTGGAGAAAACTGACCTTCAAAAACCCTGTGATGAAGCTTCACTTGACATTTCCAGTCATTTCATAGTTCTGTTACCTATTTGTTTGAAATTAACTTTCTTCGTCACAAACTTTTATCCTATTCTATTTTCTAGAATCTCTCAAAATGGAAACAGCATTTAATTTTGAGTTGATATAGGTGGCCTTTATGTATGAAGATATACTTAGATATTTTCTCTTTATATAAAAAAACTGACATTATTGATTATAAGTTAAACAGAGGTGAATCTACCAAAAGAAGAATGGGAGATATACAAAAGTATGTATGTGATTCCATACAGACTATTTGACTGGGTTAAGATAAGCACTATGATTACTACAGGAGGGAAGGAGGGAAGTCTGGGTAAAAAAACTATACTGGTAGAAGACTAGTAGCAGTGAGGGGCATTGACAAAACAATATTAAGATAAGAATTTTTAAGCTATTAGAAGAGAAAAAAGAGATACTTTCCTAGACAATCCAGAAATTGGTCCACTTCCTTTTTTATTTTTTATTTAATTTTTTAAAATTTTATTAGTGAAACAACATGAGGTACAGTTGAAGACTTACAAATTTTTGTGCTTGGGTTTCAGTTATACAATGATCAAGTACCCATCCCTCCACCAGTGCCCATTCTCCGCCACCACTGATCCCAGTATCCCTCCCAACCTGCGTCTGTGGCAGGGCATTCCCTTTTGTTCTCTCTCCTCCTTTTGGGTTCTGTGGTTTGCAACAGAGACATTGAGGTCCACTTGCTTTTTTAGTTTAATTTTGTTTTTCTGTTTTGGACACATCCAGCTCTGCTCAGGGCTTAGTTCTTCCACTCAGTTCAAGAATCTTTTCTGACAGTGCTCAGGAGGTCATTTGGGATGTAGAGAATTGAGCTGTCAGCTGCATACAAGGCAAGTACCTTACCCACTATACTATTTTACCAGTCCCGTGTCCACTTTCTTTTAACTCCGTGAAACTAATTCAAACTTCCAATGCACAGAACTATCAAGAATACATTAGTGCTTTTTAAGTCATTCACTATGGAATAATTTGCTACCAATGTAATAGGAAACTTTTGTGCAATTTTACATCTTTGCCAGTTTGGGAAATGGCATGAAATATCCATATAGTATAAGAATGGTGTGTGTGTGTGTGTGTGTGGCGGGAGGGGGGAAGGGAGGAAGGGGCAGAGGAAGGCGATGGGAAGAGGGTCCTTCAGAGAATATTTAGCCAAGGCATACAAGGAAAATTTATTTGTAAGGAATAGAAGAGAGAAAACAAACCACTTTTCGCTCTCTTAAAACTTAAATCTCAGATAAAAGAATTTACACTTGATATTCTGTTAAGAAAGATAGTGTGAGAATATAGCCTGAGAACTGGTCTACAGAACTCATCTTAACAAGGGTGGGAGGTTGGCGGAAAGAGCAGGAGTGGTTGGGAAGAGATACCAAGACAGTTCCGGAAGGAAGTGAGTTCTAGTGGAGGCCATGATGATGGAATGTCATATGTGTGAAGCCCTAACTTATTTGTACTGTAACTCATGGTGTTTTGAATAAAAAGGAAAAGAAAAGATTACCAGGAGTGATTCCTGTGCATCTGTAAGAAAAAAAAATTTAAAAAACTGAATACCACTAGGTGTGCCCAAAAGAAAAACACAAAAGGAAAAAAATCATGTGAAAGGGCTAAGAAAAAAATGTCTAGGGAAACATCAACTTAACAAAAGCTCTGGTGGTACCTATTTCAAACAATTCCTTGGCATTTCAATTATTTCCAATTATATTGGAGATACTTGAGATGAAAGAAACATTCAGATTCCGTTTGGAGGGTGTGAGGGGCCATACTCAACAGGGAACAGAGATCACTTTTTGCTGATTCTTGAGGGAACCAGATTGAGTCCTGGGGATTGAACCCAGGGTGGCTGCACACAAGGCAAGTATACTATCTGATGAATGATGACTCTGGTCTCTGAGATTCATATTTTGCCTATAATACCATTAGATCATATTTCTTCTCCCTCTTTTTTTTTTTTCAAAAATAAATGTCCATGAGATGCATAGTTACAAAGTTCTGCACAGTTGGGCTTCGGTCATACAATGTTCCAACACCTGCTTCTCACCAGTGTACATTTTCCACCACCAATATTCCCAGTTTCCTTCCCACCACCAACCCTCCCCACCCCCTACCTTAGTCAGCCTGCCTCTGGGCCAAGCACTTTTCTTCTCTTTCTCTCTCTCATTTTTATCTTTCATTTTGGGTACTATGGCTTGCATTGCAAGTACTTATATGTTACCATGTTTAGCCCTTTACCTATTTTCAGTACTCAGTTCTTGTTCAGAGTGATCATTTCCAGCTCTCACTGTCATAGTGGACCTCAATAACATCTGATAGCAACATTTTTAACAATTCTCCAAAGAGATATTGAAGACATGTAATGAATCAATAAATAATTTCAATATTTTCAAGACATAATGTTTACTCCATATTATCAGTTAATCTAGAATTAGTTTAATGAATTTGATGATCTTTTTCAGTGCTAAATATTGTAGATTGATGATCACCTTAGCTCTGAAAGATTTAGGGCTGTATATCAAAATAGACGTAGGTGTTCCTATTTTTGATGGCTCTCTGCCCTTGGGTATGTCATTCTTCCATAAATGGGGTCTGCTCAGCACCTATAAATTGAAAAGAGTTGATGGACTACATGATTAGAAGTCATAAAAATGACACGTTATTCCAAGATGACTAGGTACAGAAAGCCCCAAGTCAGCTCTTATTTAAGGTATTTGCCAAAAATTGGAAGCAAACACAATCACATCCGCCACAGAGTGCATCCCTGTAGGGATGATTTGGGGAGTTAGCCGAAGGAGGCTGAGAGGCCAAGCCTCACAAGTTTATTACAGGCAGCTGCAATTTGAGCCAAGGCCTTGGCTGGTTCACCCTTTTTCTTTCTTTCTTTCTTTCTTTCTTTCTTTCTTTCTTTCTTTCTTTCTTTCTTTCTTCTTTCTTTTTTTTAATCAAGGTTAAATTTGGCCATGTCTATTTACTATTTAAATCAAAATAATGAAGACTTGTTTAAACTTGAAGATTCAGTGGTAAGAAAATGAATAAAATGACATCTGAAGGAGGGGAATTGACTCTTCATCATTTGAACCTTCAGAAACACCAATAATTGGATTTTTTATTTTAAAATATAACTTAATTCCCTTAATCTAAACGGTTCAAAGAGCTTTCAAAAGCTCACACGAATTATATTAATCCCATGACACAAAGATGATCTATGGCATTTTAATGGTAGGCTATGTTGAAACAAAATTACAAGTGTTTGATAATTCCTTTGAGATTTCATTTTTTCATTTTTTTACTCTCTAATAAATTAATCTGGAGAGAAAAGTCAACTTGATGTCAATGCTGAGCAGTAATTTTAATGCATACACAGACATTCGCAGAGACAGTTACATTGATTTTAAGTAGCTAAAAAGCAGAGAAAAATCTAACAAGTGAACATTCATCATGAATAAAATATGGTCCATTTATAGTAAGCTTTCATTCCAGCATCAGCACTATTTATTTTCCTTCCTTTTGTTGCTGTTGTCATTGCGATATGTGCTGCATGTGTGTCCTCGCAGTGCTTGGCAGCAGGTAATATCAGCACATTTATTCCACATACAGAAAAATATGGCCTGAGATACCTATTGTATAGACTATTTTCTCATAAGTTCCCTCTTACAATGAATCATAGTATTCAGAAAAGTGAGAACAGAAAGAATCTCAGAAATTGCCAGTTACCTGTGATTGTGCCACTTCCTCCATTTACACGTGTGGAATTTGACCAACAGTTCAAAGTGGGCGACCAGCCAGAAATAACACCAGGGCTCTGCTCTCATCTCTTCTCTCTCGAAAACTCCTCAAAACTGCATTAAGAGGTTCGGTAACCTGTAGCTGCTGCGATGAGTGTGATTTTAAAGGTTATCACCTACCACCCCCTCCTAGACCTTTATCCCCCACCATGCATTTTCTTTGTGAGTAGTTAGGTGACTCAGACTAGTAAGAAAGTACACACTGTCGCACATCCCAGGCACTTCTCGTAGAATTCCAGTGTAGTGCTTTGGCCCTCAGATCTCAGGGATGCTCAGGCCAAAATGAACGAATGTCCAGAGCGGAGGTTTGTACTGAGTTTCACCAACAAGGTGAGAAAGCAGATTACAGGTCCAGAGTGGGGCATGTGATCTGAGCTGACCAATCAGAATATGGCAGTGCTCTGTCCAAAGTGCAGGCTGGGAATGAGGCGTGTCTCCCAGAGAAAGCTGTAGAGCAAGAACTCACGTGGGCTGGAAGAGCCAAACAGGAGGTAGCTGCTCTTCCCTAGTGCAGTTGACGCACACAAACTGTGAAGCAGGGATGGACTGCAGTCGGCTTCCACCATGTGAAGGCAGAAAACAAAGCCAACAGGGTGGAAGCCAGAGCTGTGACATTAAACAGGTTGTTGCTGACATATTAAATTCAGCCCACCTGAAGTCCAGAATTACTGCCTGCATCTTACACGTATGTGGACCAACACATTCTTGTTAGCGTTACTGGCGCTGCCGAATCTCATTTGAGCTGGATTTCCAGCCCTTCCGGCACTGTATGGTATGGCCAGAGACAATGCAGGTGTCTGGTTAAAGCTGAAGTTCACATAATCCCCAAATTTCCTTCCTCTGTTAGATGTCCCACACTGTATTTAGGGAAATCTGACAACTCAGTTACTAACTTCTGCTATAAACTGTGTAAGAGAACAGCAGAAAGGTGGTGAAAGAAAGAAAATCTGGGATCAAAGCACAGAGACAGACAATAATTGTGAGTTAGTGAGGTAGTCTTGGACGTTTCTTGTTAGAAGAATATGAACTCATTACACATAACAGAAACAAACAAACACACAAACTAACAAACTGTCCTCCAGTTCTTCATCAGTTTGCTTGAGCAGGCCCAGTAACATCTCCATTTTGAGACTTGTTGTTACTGTTTTTGGCATATTGAATACGTCACGGGGAGCTTGCCAGGCTTTGCTGGTGGGCGAGATACTCTCAGTAGCTTGGCGGGCTCTCTGAGAGGGGTGGAGGAATCGAACCCGGCTCGGCCAGGCTGGCTGCAGGCAAGGCAAATGCCCTACAACTGTGCTATCGCTCCAGCCCACAGATAACAGAAAAAAATTTTATTTTATTTTATTTTAACAGACTGCTAAAAGTTTACTTTATTTCCTTTATCTCTCTCTTCACTGGTTTGAAATCCAAGTTTCTGGAATCCGTTTTGGAAGGACGTAGTAATAGCTTCTTTGTGAAGCATGCCATTCTGGGAGTTCACTTTAATTTATATTATTTAACAATCTATTCACAGAGGATGGCCTATGGCTAAAATATTATGCAGAGCACTATGAGGATAGGATGTCAATAAGAAGGTCCTGACTCTTCCATGTTCAGGGGTCTTACTTTGGGCAGTAGAATGAACACATACAGACAAAGAGAAGTGTGACAGACACAGCCTTGGAATAGAGAGAGAACAAAAAGATCAGCCCTGAGGACAGGGCCCAGGAGCCTAAGCTTGGAGAGGAATTAGGGTGTGCGGGAGTGGGTCAGAATTTTCACCTCTAAAATTGTCCTCACACCCATTTCTATCTTCTACCCACTAATCTTCTCTTTCTCACCTGAGATTTTCTGCTATGTCAGCCTTCCTTTCAATAAAAGTAATGCTCATCAAACATGTTTGAAAAACCATGGGCAGGGGTTTAAATGTTGCTGACTTATGACTCCAGAAAACAGAATTTTAACTCTATGAGACCTGTATCCAGAAAACCTATTTACAGTGCTTTTGTTGCTTTGGCATTATAGACAGCGGTTCTCTGGGATTACTCATGGCTCCAAGCTCAGGGGTCACTCCTGGCAGTGCTCATATGTGGTAGCAGGGATCAAACCTGAATTGGCTAGGTGCAGGGCAAGCACTTTACCTGATGTACTATCTCTCTGACCCCAAATGCTATAATTTAAAGCTGAAATTGACCATTACAAAATCAGGAAAGGCAAATCAAGATCACAGTTGAGATGCAACCTTATATCCTTATAGAATGATCTATATTGAAAATTAAAGATAAGGAATATCAAGGGTTAAAGATAAAGTGGAGAAATAAAAATCCTCTTACTTCATTGATAGTAATGTACATTGAGCCAGGCTCCATGGAATGGAATAAGGGTAACTCTCAAACTATTAAACATGGTAGCTCTGTTGTGCAATGCATATCACATTGGACTTCAAATTACTCAGCAGGATTCATCATATGACCCAACAACTTTATTCCTTTGGCATTTATATAAACAATAACAAAAAACCCATATTAATTCAAAATTATATATGTATATCTATGTTTGTTGCATCACTACAACAGCAACTATATGAACATAATTCAAATGCCAATGATAGAGAAATGTAAAGAACATGTAGTATAGAGTTTCATGAAGAGGTTCAAGTAATACAGAGGTTCAACTAATACAACATGTCTTTTATATGCAAGGTTTCATATTCAATCCTTGGGAATATCCACAGTATCTCATGCCCCACTAATACTATCATGACTCTGGCACCCACACCCGGTGACCACAAAACACTAAAAGAAAATACAGTATTTACTCAGTGTAAAATCTTGCAGCTGTTCCTAGGCAAGGGAATCATGCTTCTTTCAAATTTTAATGAGAGTGGTGCAGGACATGTTATATGACTACTTATATGAAGTCAGGAGAAGACAAATATGCCGTGACATACATCCAGGGACTAGAGAAGCAATACACAGGAAATGATCAGGCCAGCCTTTAAATGGGACCAAGTCATGGACTCAGATCTCAAAGCTGCACTTACTGGAGGAGGGGGGAGGAAGATAAACTGAATGCTGTTGGCATGTTAATCTCTGGTGGTGATTGTAGTGTGGTAACAATTGCTTGTATTCTGAAAGACTAAGGTCATGATATTAGTGTTATCTCCATTGAAACCAAACAAGGTTTCCTCAGTTGAAGAGCCAGTGAAGTGGAGGTTGGGGGATTTAGGGTAGGTATAGAGGACCCAGAGAAACTGGGTCTGGAGTTCAAGATGGTTCAGCTTCCCTTGGAGAGCTTGTAGTGAGCAGGCTCTCCTTGGCTGCCTCAGCCTCTCACTCGGATTAGCAGCAGGTGCAATCACACTGCTGACTTTTGGTTTTATTTTATTCCCGTTGGTCCAGAATGATGTCCCTTGGATTTTTCTGAGATAAGGAAAAACGTGGGCTTTCTCTTTAAGGATATGTGCAGACTGTCCCATTTTACAAATCTCTGATGCCCAAGCTCCAAGGGAAACCCAAGAGGCTTCCCAAATGCTTCCATTTGTCTTTTTCTGGGGCAGAACTATTAAGGGGTCACTGTTAAAAACTCAGCAGTAAGTGAAGTTGTCTGCCTTGGATGTGGGTCTGCTGAACTTGACGCATACAACCTGACATTTCCTAATTCAGAGGTGAAAGTAGCAAGGGAAGAAATCATGTTTAGGTTCTGAAAAACACTTGGTCTGATTTACGGGGGAAAAAAAACTGGCAACAGAGAATTAATGAAGGCAGGATCCCATCTGCTTTTACTTATGGCAATAAGATGCTCACTGTAAAATCAGGTTACCAGTGAAATGAGTCTGATGTGCTAATTCATAGCTCATTCTCTATCCCTATGTCATGAGCCCTTTATATAACTGAGCAGGATTCTGGGACCTTTCTCTAGGGAGTTCAAGTTCAAAAAAAAAAAAAAATCCAGGTGCTTCACAAGCATGAGGATAGTTCTTTAATGGAGAGAGAATTTGGGTCTCTCTGTTTTCAGAAGTCAACACTATTATATATGCCAACGCTTATATGATAACCATGCAATATTGGAATTGAAATACACACTGCTTCTCCCCAAAGTACACACTTCCCCATGCAAGGGAATCCTTCAGAATGTCAAGGATGGAAAAGCAAACATCTCTAATTTTAAGATAAGGCAGTAAAGGCTCTTTGAAGTGATTCCTATTTATTTTAGCGGGATTTGAGGCCACAGCTGGTGGTGCTCAGGTGCACAGGAGTAAGCGAGCTTACTCCTGGCTCACTGTAAAATCAGGTGCTGAGGGGGACCAAATTGGGTGCTGGAGATTGAACCCAGGTTGAAAGCGCAAGGCAAATTCCCTACTCACTCTACTATCCCTCCAGCCCCAGAAATGATTTCCATTTAAATACATATACTTTATCTTCAAGTTACTTGTTATGGACAATTCCTAACAGCTTTGAAATGCAGAGTGGGGATGAAAAAAAAAAAAAGGTCTTCATGTTCACTGGCTAGATGAATTCCCTAGTTTTACTTCTATTCACCAAAATCTGAATATGCCATTTTATAAAAGACAGTGGGGTTATTCAAAAATAGCTTTCTGAGGGCTGCAAATTCAAATCTCTTCAATGAAAGTACAAATGGCACTTTTTTTTCTTTTGAAGAGCAAATGAATCTCAGAAAATTTCTATCTGCTGGTCTGTCTCTTCCTATTACCACAGTCAGGGATATGATAGAGTCACAACGAACATCTCATCATAAAAAACTTTGTAGAGAAAGAACAAATTATAAGTGGTCATGAGGGTAGTCCTCTGGAGAACTGCTAGGAGTGATCCCTGGTGAGTGAGCACTGCCAGATGTCGCTCCAACCTTCTTCTACCTCCAGCCCCTGAAAGAAAATGAAAATGTCCGTTGCAATGTTTTTTATCAAATACAGACTCAGAAAACTTACTTTATCTGTATGTTGGGAATCACGCCCAGCACCTCTCAAATGCTACTTCTGGTGGTGCTCGGGGACTATGCAGTGCCTAATATTGAACTTGGTACTCCTGCATTCAGAGCATTCGACCCCTTGAATCATTTCCCTGGCTGGGGTTGACTTTCTTACTGTATATTTGGAATTCTATCTTACTAATAAATAGTAAGTCTAAAACTTTGACCCAGTATATATTGTCTTTCAAGAGTAAAGCCACATTGGATTGGAGTGATAGAAAGGGGGTAGGATGTTTGCTTTGCAGGCAGCCAACCCAGGTTTAATCCTCGACATCCCAAATGGTCCCGCCTGAGCACTGCCAGGAGTAATTACTAAAGGCGGAGCCAGGAGTAACCCCTGTCCATCACTCAGTATGACCCCAAAAAACAAGAGAGTAAAGCTACAGTATAAGAACACAATGGATGTGAGTTTTCATTCCTATAATGTAATGTAAGCCATAACATTACTGCTTTTTTATTGGGGAATGTTAATAATTTTTGAAAGTTTTTTTGAAGGGGAACACACTCAGTGATACTCAAGTATTAGTTCTGGCTTTGTTCAGGAATTACTCTGGTGATGGTCTGGGGGACATATGGAGTGTTGGGGATCAAACTGGGGTTGGTTCTGTGCAAGGCAAGTGCCTTACACACTGTACTATTTCTCTAGTCTCATAATTTATGAAAACTTATAAGTCCAAGGCCTAGTGTTTGAGTTCCTGAATATTTTAATATAATTTGATTGCATTGCTTCCTGAAGATATAAACAAAACTTTGAACTGTTGAGCCACAATTGAAAAAAATTACATTTTATTTTTATTTTTTTTTACAATTCTAGAGTTGAAATTAATTAGATAACAAAGTTCCAATATTAAAATAGATATGCATAAAATCAATTTTTTAATGTGAAAATTTTTCTCTCTCACCCTGGGTTCAGTCTTTGTCTAAGGATTTACTAAGCTGTTTGTTGCTAGTTGAGCCTCCGGTGTTACTGTTTCTGTTTGTTGAGGTTAGTTGGTTTCTATGTTACTTTCCCTCTCAGACCGGCAAGCTACCGAGAGTATCTCGCCCGCACGGCAGAGCCTGGCAAGCTCCCCGTGACGTATTCGATATGCCA
>JAOXYA010076694.1:0-11437 GCA_028565675.1 Sorex palustris
GGGCACAGGGTGGTCCTGACACCCCAACTCGCCCGAGCCTGCTGCAGACTCAGCCCCACACGCCTGCTGTATATAACTCCATTACAAGGTCTTAAAATTTTTGGCCGGTTACATCAGCAAAAGCACCTGGTATGAGTCAGGAGCGATGGAGCGAAGGTTAAGACGCCTGCCTGGTGGGTAGCTGCTGCCGCCATCCTGGTGAAACCCTGGCACGGCGCTGCACATGGTCCCCTGTGCAGGTGCTTGGAGCTGGCTGTGGCCCCAGTTAAAAAATAACTAATAGAGCCAGATCTTTCCTTCAGATAACCGGCCCATGCCTTGGTTTAGAAATATTTTCATTGACTTCCTAAGAGGATTTAGCTTATCCGTATTCTTTTTAACCACTTTCTTCACTGTTTGGTTTTACTATTTCCATTTCTTCCATTGGTCGTTTCTGTGAAGTTTTTACATAACATTTTGAAATCTGTATTTTTTACTATGTCAACTTTACACATTATACTTTAGGGCCAGGAAGTGCTCAGAGGCGTGGCACATATGCCTGGCACTGTGAGTGCCCTGAAGCTCCGGTTCAGTCTCAGTCCCGCTGGCGTGGCCCTGGTGTCCCTCAAGCACTGCCTGGTCACACCCCTATTTTTCACAAAAATAAAACATAAGCATTTGTGTGTATGTGTTAATATCTTCTTTACTATGAAGAGGACCCTTCTATTCCCTTTTTCTACCCTATTTCTCAACCTTCATGATTTCTTCATAAATTGACATATACATGTGCTATATCCACACATTTACCCATTTAACTCTTTCCGTCCATCCATCCATCCATCCATCCATCCATTCATCCATCCATCCATATCCATCCACCCATCCATCAATCCCAGTTCTAGACCAAATTGTGGTGTTAGGATTATGGGTCCTTCTCAGCATTCGTTTTCACAGCCTATGGGCTCTTTAATGAAGAATGTTCTAGCATAAAGCTTGAATAAATTCTCTTAAATCCTATGGAGTGCGTCCATTGAGTAGTTTTAACTTTTAGTCTGTTGTTAGCTTATTTTGAAATCCTCAGCTCTGCACTCTCTTCACTTCCTGCAGAGAGCTCTTTTCTGCCTGTGCTGCCCTTGTATAGCTAGGATCTGTTGTTCAGTGAGGAATAATGGCAATGAACACTTTGTGACACTCTCATTTTAGGACCTCATTTCCTAAGGAAGCGGGAAGTTTGGAGGGTGATGTGCAGTGATTCGGAAAGGACAAGATGTTGATAGGAAGTAGCTTGGGAAGTGGTGGCAGATTGGAGAAGAGACTTAGAAGGGAAGGTTGTGTTCCGACAGGATGCATCCATACTCAGCCTGACTCCTGGCGGCTCATTTCCACAGTGCTCCCTCCGTGCCTACAGTCTGGCAGGGCCTGCCCTGTGTGAGGAACCAGCCGGAGGCATCTGCGGCCTGGTACAATGGGAGATGTGTCAGAAGGAGATGCTTTCCGGGAACTCATGGGGCTTTCCCAGTTCATCCTTAATTGCCTCAAGCCTTGTTGCTCTCCAGGAAGCCTGTGGAACTGCTCCCAGCTAGGAAAGGAGTCCAGAACTCAGAGGGTGTACCCAGGCATGTGGGATTAGCCACTGCTCCTTAGCATTTGCTGTGGACGAGAAGGATGATGTGCACAGCCCCCAGAGGGAAAAACCCATCCTGTGGCGGTTTCTCATTGGTCAACTCTGGGTGAGGAGACTTAGCTTGTCATCTGTGACACAGCACGTGTGGATCAGCCCCGATTCTGAACCATTCTCCAGCCAGGTCACCAGAGTCAACCAGGCCTGGGTCATCTTTTCACCATCCCCAAAGCATTCAGACCCTCCCGCTTCAGAAGCAGACACGTCCTTCCCCTCAGCATTCAGACAGCCCCAGCAGAACGGCACCCCCTCTCCTCAGTACAACTCGGAGCTCAGCGGTCAGGCCAGTTTGGACGTAGAGGGGAACAGACAGAGCAAAACGTACAACCCTGACTCCTGATGCTGAGTGTTCCAGGCGCCGCTCTGGCCTCTCTGCCATCTGCATTTGGCAGGAGTAGAAATGGGAGGCGGGGAGGCATCTGGAAATCAGGCATGCAACGTGCCGTGCTGGGGATCCAACCCAGGGGCACGCATACACGTTCATCATTGAGCCTCGGGCCTCAGCCCGGCCCCTAGTCAGCAGCCTGTTGCTTCACCCAGCCTTGCCTATACCTGGCCTTGCCGTCACCGGCTGAGCAGTTGGAGGAAGCAAAACAAAATTTTTTTAAAAATTATTTTTGTTTGGGGGCCATGCCTGGTGGTGCTCAGGACTTATTCCTGACCCTGTGCTCAGGGATCAGTTGTGACAGACTCAGGGGACTATATAGGGTTCAGGGGATCGTCATCTGCATGCAAGACATAGTACAGTCTTACCCGCTGTACTTGCTCCAGCCCCGAGAAAACAAAGTTTTAAAATAGAAAACACCACCCTGTGTGGTGATTTAACTCTATGGCCAGGTTAAATTTTTATTTATTATTATTTATTATTATTATTATTATTATTGGATTTTGGCTATAATAGGCGGTGCTCAGGGTTTACCCCTGGCTCTACAATTAGGGATCACTCCTGGTGAGCTTGGGGGACCATATGGGTTGTCAGAGATTGAACCAGGGTCGAACTTATAAGCCAGAGCCCTGACTGTTGTACTGTCTCTCCCCATCCCCCCACCCCCTTTTTTTGAGGCTCCACCCAACAGTGGCTTAGGGCTTACTCCTGGCTCTGTGCTCAGGGATCACTTCTGGTGGTGCTCAGGGGACCATATGAAGTACAGGGACTGAACCGGGTTGGCTGTTACAAAGCAGGCACCTTGGGGCTGGAGAGACAGCACAATGGGTAGGGCGTTTGCCTTGCATGCGGCCCACCCAGGTTCGATTCCCAGCATCCCATATGGTCCCCTGAGCACCGCCAGGAGTAACTCCTGAGTGCAGAGCCAGGAGTAACCCCTGTGAATTGCCAGGTATGACCCAAAAGGAAAAAGAAAAAAAAAAAAAACCAAAGCAGGCACCTTATCTCTCCAGTTCCCAGATTTTAAATTTCTTCAGTGAACATGGACAGAGAACTGAAACTTGTGCTCTGTGTTAGATGAGAAGGTGAGTGCAGGTGCCTGACCCACTAGTGTCATAGCTTGACATCGCTGAGGGGGGATCAGGAAGCCCTGGGAGGGAGCCCGAGTGGGTGGGACGCTCCGCAACAACTTCTCAGAAATCGCCGATGAAGTCACAGCTTTCTGTGGCGACCTCCTGCCAACCTTGGGAACCTGTTTAGATTTTACCGATGATTTCCAGAGGCACAAATAAGAAGTGACCCAGGTCAGGTTAGTCTCACAGAATCAGCTCAAGTAAGCTTTGTTTGTCTGGCCAAACTGGTTTTGTCTGCTCAGGGAGCGCTCAGGGCTGCTCTGTCTTTGTGTTGGATTTGACCAGGAGCTACATGTTCCGGGACTTTCTGGTGGTGTGAGGCCATGGAATTTGTAAGCCGGGGTCTTCACTCACTAAGGTTCCGTGAGTTTGTAGCTTGTCAGCTGAGGGCCAGCCGCCAGGTTCTTGGGCTGGCATTCAGTCCTCAGCTCACCAGCTGTGGCATGAGTCTCCGTGCTTTCCAGACCCCTCCAGGAGGAGCACCAGTGAGAGGGCCCGAAAGAGCTTCCCCAGTCTGCCCCCTCCCCCGCTCATTTCCCACCCTTGTGTGCCCGCTGCTGCCTTCCTTCCTCTGCAGCCTGTCCCTTCCAAGTGAATTCTGGCTTTGTGCTTGTCACTGCATTTGTGATTTAGCAGGTGATTTGGAAGAGCAGAGAGGGTGTGGAAAGGCTTCCGTTCTGTCAGGCATACCAGGATGGAGAGGGATTTGGATGAGACCT
The DNA here is from genome assembly GCA_028565675.1 of Sorex palustris. Taxonomy (NCBI): domain Eukaryota; kingdom Metazoa; phylum Chordata; class Mammalia; order Eulipotyphla; family Soricidae; genus Sorex; species Sorex palustris. The sequence continues at coordinate 3,898 of JAOXYA010076694.1, forward strand.
AGGTGTACTTTGGACAGCACCTCTGGGAAGATTCATGCTGAGTGAAGGGCGCAATCTGAGAACTGATGAGTGCCGGATCCAGGCAGGAAGGAAATTGTGTCTGAGGCCCTGGTGGGTGAGAGGCCGGTGTGAGGGAGGGAAGACTGCAGGCGTGTTGACCAGTGGAGGAGGAGGAGAGGGAGCTGCGAGAAGACCAGAGGGGCAGGCCAGTGGCTGCACAAGGAATTGCCAGCTGCAGAGCCCCTGGCCATGGAGAGAAAGAAGGTCTGCGTGAGAGAGGTCCCATGCCTGAGCAGACTGGGTATGGCGGAACCTCTCTCTGGACTGGAGAGCTCATCCAAGGGATCTCTTCTTTCCTTCTGTGTTTAACTTGGGGGCCATACCTTCTGGTGCTCAAGAACACTCCCAGCGCATTGTAGGGGGTCCCTCACCGAGGTGCTAAGGGGCCTTGCAGAGCACATACACTAGCCCTTTGAGCTATCTCTCTGGCTCTGGGAGGGCTTTTTGGAGGGTTTTTTGGGGGGAGGTGGAGGACTTGAGGTTTATTATTTGCAGCATTTGGAGGACCATGCGGTGCCAGGAATTAAACCTAGGTCTCCCATATGCAGAGCCTGCGCTAAGCTCATTACGCTTCAGCTCCCTGGGAGGCCTCTTCTGGGGGAAGGGGCAGGGCTTGGGGTACTGGGGGTACCTGGGGGTACTCAGGGCTTTTTTTTGGCTTTTTGGGTTACACCAAGCAGTGCTCAGGGGTTTCTCCTGGCTCTGCACTCAGAAATTACTCTGGACGGTGCTAGAGGATGTTGGGGATCAAACCTGGGTCGGCTACATGTGAGGCAAATTCCCTCCCCGCTGAACTATAGCTCTTGCCACTTAGAGCTATTCTTGGCCCTGGCAGTGCTCAGAGGACCGAGTATGGTGCCGGGGATTTGGGCCTGGGTCACTCCTACCATAGCTGCTTGCATGGCAAGCACTTTGCCTCTGTCCCATTTCTCTGGACCCCCTAGACCCCAAGGATTCTTAAGACAGAACCTGACTTGGCTTTTTCTTATGTGGCAGGACAGAATGAAGCACTGTTGGAGGTGGGTGAGACATAGGAGTCCCGCTTCCGGCCAGGAGAGTCCCCTTATGGGTCTGATATGGGGGTGCGGGGCCGCTCAACTCTTCCCTTGGTTTATGGGGCCTCCCGACAGTACTGCTGGAAAAGGGGGGCAGGGTAGCAGCTCCCTGTAAGGTCCCGACCCTGCCAAGATTAACAGGCAAGTGAATCAAAAGGAAAATGGCACTTGTTGGCCGCTTCATCTCTTCTTGCTGTGAATCCAAAGCCATACAAGGAATTCAGTGTTAACTGCTCATCTCCTCCATGCTGGCCTCAGCTGATGCTTCTCTGCCCTCCTGTTATGGTGCCAGAGAAGTGAGCTTGTCCTCTCCCGACACGAACTCACTATTCAGCCGTGACATGCCTCTGCTGCTGCTTTCTCTCTGAGCCACTTGGTTTATTTGGGGGGTTTGTTTTTGCAGGGGGTCCTCCCAGCCCGTGTTCAGGGGGCTGAGGGCCACTACTGCAATACGTGGCCGGCTGGGTGGAATGGACCACCTCTGCCAAGCTGGGGACCACGTGGTTTACTTTTACATCCAGCATCAGCTTTGCTTTGGCCGTGATTGGGACTGTTAATAATAACTGCCAAAGGAGCTGCGAGGTAGCGTGGGCCCGGGGCAACTTCCTCCCACGCACAAGGCCCCGAGTGTCATCCCTGGCACCCAATGGCCCTTTTTCTCGCTCCCCAGCACCACCAACCCCCAAAGCAGCGGCAGCAGCAGCACTTGGGTGACTGAAGGTCATGGGAGCAACCCCCTCCCTCCTTGAGTACTGTCTGGAGAACTGCCTCCCCAAAAGGTGTTCTTATAGAAAGAGATGATTTTTATACAACATATCATCACTGACTTTCCTTAGATCCTGGCGGTCTAGTGGTCAAAAATAAGTGCTCCTGGTGTGATTTATTATTTAAATGAGCTGGGACCAGCAGCCCCTAACCCAGGAGAGTGAAGAGAAGGAAGGGGGGGGGAAGGGGTGCTAGTTGGCTCACAAACCTATCTTCCAGAGTAACAGCCGCTCCCAGCTCAGGAGATGTGCCAGCCAGGTGCCATCGCTGACCAGGGGCAGAGCAGACCTGAGGGGAAGCCACGATGGGCACCGGAGGTGGCTGCTCAATGGCTGTTTATTTGTTCTCCTGTGGACGGTCATTTGTCACAATGTCGTGGTATGAGGTGTTAACATTTGGGGAAGCTGAGGCAGGGTACACAGGTGTGATTTAAAAAAAAATCTTTGGCACTACAATTTGCAATACTGTGAATGATAAAGTTTCATGAGGAATTTCTTGTGCTGTGATGGGACTCTTACGCCAGTTTCATAGTCTTCCGAAATGAGTTTATCAGCAGCACCCACAGAACTCCACCCACTGAGCTCACCGAGGGACCAGCCTGGCCTTTTCCCATTGCCAGCTGCTCTTGGTCTTTGCTCCCCACATCGCCTGGGATCTGGGGGGGCTGAGGTTTCTCTCCAGGGGATCTAAGGGTGTGTGAGGCTTTGTCTTGCTGGATTGCAGCTACCCATTGAAAAGCTTTGTTTAATTAATTAATTTGCTCATTTATTTATGTACAGAGCTGTAATTACATCTCTGGGTTTCCAGTGGTCCTCTGGGTTACTTGAGCTTTATTCTTGTAGCCATTAGAATCTCTGGCTGGAAACTTAGCTCTGTAATTAATTGCCTGGCTTGTCGCTCTCTGCGGTTATATTCTGAATTTGGATTTGCCCCCTGGTTTCTCCCACTGTGCATTGTATGTGGAACGTCACCTTTGTTGGTGTCTCTGAGGAAGAGCTGCATTTCGTGTAAATGGTATTTATTTCAGTGTGAAAGATCCATGCCCCCTCACCCAATGTCTTTTTCCTCTGTAGAACAATCTGGAATTTCTGTCTAATGAATGTGATGAATAAGTGAGCTTCCACTGGCGTCAGCCCCGAGTGGTGATGTCTCCCTGGGCATCACAGAGGAAGGGGAAAGTGGGTGTAGCGGAAGAACGGGTGTCACCGTGCCACTTGCAGGTCCTTAGGCCTGGAGGATCGTGGCTAGGGCTATTCCCTCTGCCTGGTTTGGGGCAGACCGTGGAGCCGGGGCTGGAAGACTTCGTTCCGGGCTGTGGCCTGTCAGTCAGCCTTCCTGAGCCTCTGTTTCTCACTTGGGGATTCTGGAATTGTCATAGCGTCTTACAGCAGCGAGGGCGTCAGGAGGTGTCCGTGATGTCTCTGGCCTAACATGGGCCTTTCCAACGGGCTGGCACTAAGCTCACCATTGATGGTGGCAAAGAATCAGCCTCACTTTTCAGGCTCCGAAGAGTGGGGGTGTGGCTCAGCGCTAGAGCACTTGCCTTGCATAGGTGACACCCAGGGTTCGGTCCCTGGGAGTGTCCCCCCAAACAACAACAACAGGAAGACTGGAGAGATGAGAGCATGGGTCAGAGGCTTGCACACTTCCCCCCCTTCTCATTCCTGTTGCGATTATTTCCTGTTGTATTTAGCCATACTGGCTTTCATCCCAACACTTCTGGGCTAGCACCACACTAGCGCTTGGTGCTGGTGCATCTGATGTGACAGTACGTCCCCAACCCTCGGAGGAGGAAAGCTCTCCCGCACATGCAGGATGTCCTGCTGGGGGGAAGGAATCCCGCACTTCCAGGTTCTGTTTGTTCCTTCCGGTTTCACTTGCGAGCTGGCATTCGAACCCTCCAGGAAGCTCTGGCCACCCCTAAAGCTCCAGTTATCTTGGCTGGCTCACTCCAGTTTCAGAAGTCCTTTCCTTTATTCGTGTTCCTTCCGATTGGATACTGTCTGGTGGTGTCACAATGCTGAAGTGTTTGGGGCTGACCGGGCCATCTGCAGTTTGCTCTCACATGCCCGCATGCCAGTGGACCAGTGCGTTACATACCAGGGAGGGGGACGCAGGTGGAAAGAAGGAGAGCCCGGTGCTGGCCCTGGCCTGGTGCTACCAGCTGGCAAACTGGCCACACCGCTTCTCTCACAGGGCCCCTCTGAGTGAGGTGGCCTCCCAGTCATACTGTGTCAGGCTCCTTTCATTCCTTTCTTTGGGGGGGTGGGTTTGAGTCATCCCTGGTGATGTTCAGCTGCTACTTCTCACTCAGTGCTCAGGGGTCGCTTCCAGAGGTGCTCTGGGGACCATGCAGGCAGGGCCAGGGATGGGACCCAGGCTTCAGCTTGCCAAGCTCGTGCCCTGGTGCTTTGAGCCATCAGCCCAGCCCTGCATAAGTTCCGTTTCTGAACCCCGAGCCACAGGCAGTTTGGGAGGGAGAGTTTCCTAAGCTGGAGACCAAGGCTGAGAGAGAATAAAGAAGAGGTTCTTCGCAGCAGGGCAATGGTTCCTTTCATCTTCCCCTTTTCTCTGGCCAGAACCAAGTCATGTTCTGGAGAGAGGCCTTTATAGATGCAGAGTCTGTTGCTGCTTTCCCTGCAAGTGATGTCAGGGGACAAGGGTGGCTTCTTTGTAGGGACTGGGATCACCAAATGCACAAGGAGGGGCCTGAGCGGTTAAATTGCTATCTGTGTGCAAATCATCTACTTGAGAGATGCAAGTTAGTTTTCTGTAATTAACTCTCCAACTTGTGAGTTAATAGATACTAGCTTACTTTTTATTTGAAATTGCTGTTTGAGTTCAGAGTTAATATTGTATATCGTTTTTTTGGCAGGTGTGTGGGGGGGTATGTGTCCTGCCGAGGACACATAGAATAAAATGCTTTGAATTTTATTGGCGTTTTCTGGGGAGGCTTGAAAGCTGCCATCCTCAGTCCGCCGGGATCTCTGCAACCACAGAAAGCAATATTGTGTATTTTTAATAAAACTTTGCATAATGTGAGCAATCATTTTGCCCTTCAAGAAGAAGCTTCTAAGCTGAAAAAAAAAAAACTTAACTCTCTTTCTTTTCTTTCATGGAACCATGCTGTCTCTTGGGGGATCCCAGAAATCAGCCAAAGGTAAGAGATACGATTTCTTATTCAGTACTTGTAAAGATATATGACGTGCATAGTTTTGAAGTGCTAGTAATTTTCTCTACAGAAACATTTCCTCTGTTCCTTTTGTAAACACAATGCCAGCTGTCACAGTTTGCCAGTCAGCCATTTGTTAGCCCAGGCGGGGCTGGCGGTTCTGGAAAAGCCGCGTGTGTACTCTGCCCGGCTCGGGCGAGTCTCCTGCCAAGGATACACAGAATCCTTTTGTGCTGCTGCTCCCGGGATGGCTTGGAGGTGGTGGCTCCAAACTGTCCGGGGAGACTCGCCCACGCTCCTCCGGGAGGGCCCAGGACAGCTGGGGACAGAGTCTTAGGCCCACATCCCCTGCCGTGGCCCACAGCTTCCTCAGGCAATGACCTTGCCATGGCAGTTCTGAGCCCAGATTTGCTGCTGAGAGGGGTCTGGCCCCCAGGGACCATCTCGGTATACCACAGGGTCACATGGACTCGGATTGTGAATCGGCTGGCCGTTCTCTTAGGTTACTTTCTCTGCAGGAACTTTCCAGGAAGTTCAGATATTTATCGACATTCTTGGAATTTAGCTTTGGAATCTGGCTGAATTCTAATCCCCTTCTCTATTATTGCTAGGATATGAATAGATGTGGCAATTTGGGACTCTGATTTTTTTGTTTTGTTTTTAGTGTTTCTCTTTGTAGGGGAGTCACACCAGCAGTGCTCAGGGCTTACTCCCGGCTCTCTGATCAGGGACCAACTCCCAGAAGGCCACTTGGGGAGCCCCGTGAGGTGCCGTGATTGAACCCAGGTCAGCCGTGTGCAAGGCACGTGCCCTGCCTGCTCTTCTGGCCCTCATTTCCCTTCTTTAAAAGAAAAAAAGAAAAGTTGACTTTGCAGCCTGGGAGAGGGCCCAAATTTTTGGAGCTCATGCGTTGCACGCGGGACATGGGCTTTGCTCCCTGGCACTGCATCGTCTCCTGAGCACGGCCCGGAGTGACCTCGGGGCGCCGCACTGCTCCTGGGAGTCCCTCCTGAGCAAGCCTGTGACTTCTGGCTTAGATATTCTTGTAGTTTCTCATAGAAACATCTCCTGCCAACCCCAAACCATCACAATGTAACTCACAGGAGATATTTTAAAATTGTGGCCTCCCGTTGTCACACTCAGAAACAACACGCTCGCGGGGGTGAGAGTGCTGTATTCTCTAGGCCTCTGACTCAGTGCTTGGAGTTCTGGCAGATATGGGACTAGCGTTACCCCAGGACTCCTCCTGGAGGGCTGGACTCGAGCTCCCTGGCAGGCTGTCCCTGAGCGAAGGCTGGAAGGGTGTGGGCTACCAGCATGGAGTACAGTCTGGGGGGAATGGTCCCCTGGGGCGTGGGAAGGCTGGAATCCAGGCCGTGGCGCCTGGTCTGGTGCAATCGCCGCAGGAAGAAGCAGGAGGGAGGTGACCAAGGAGCACAGACTCCCCTCAGATGCCGGCACTCACTCCAAAGGACACAGAAGAATTCTGTCTTCAGCAAGTGTAGTAGCGAAGTGCCAAAGTGGAAAGCGAAATGCCAACTGAAATGTGTTCCAGAACAATTACACTTAGATTTCTGAGAGACTAAATTCTTTGTTTGATTTTTGGGCCACACCTGGCGGTCCCCAGGGTTTACTCCTGGCTCTGTGCTCAGGGCTGACTCCTAGCTCTGTGCTCGGGGCTGACTGCTCCGGGACCATATGGGGTGCTGGGGATTTGACCTCAGCTGTGTGCAGAGCAAATGCCCTACCTTCTGTGCTCTCTGACCTCAGAGACTAAATTATTAAATGTAAACAGGTAGATCCTGAAACAGTAGAAATCCAGAAAATGTAAAATATAACCAGTGAAACAACTTGAAAAAGATTATTTAAAAATATGTGTATTTTAGGAAGTAGCAAAAGATTCAAACAAAACCATCCCTTAACCACCACCAATATTTTCAAGTATTTTTCTCTCATTATTTATTTTGTAAATTTCTTTATCTTGGGGGAGGGGATTTTTCGCCATCACCAGAGCTGCTCCAGGACTGCTCCTGGCTTTGTCCTCTATACTCCCTGTGACCCTCACTCATTGAATGTCTATAGGTCATTTACAGATGTGCTCACAGGATCCAGACTTTGATAATGTGTCAGATTTTGTCGTTTGAAAGCAACATATTGTACATGGGTGCATAATACTTTCTTAAAATAACTTTGCTGGCTATTTACTTACTAACCTTCCTTTTTTCAACATACTGTGATCAAATTTACACTTTATTCTTTAGCAATGTCTTTTGGGTGCCGGAGGGACAGTACAGTGGATAGAGCACTTGCCTTGCATGCAGCCAACCCACATTCAATCTCTGGCATCCCAGATGTTCCCCTGAAGCACCAGGAATAATTCCTGAGCTCAGAGCTAGGTGTGACCCCTGAGTGTTGCTGGTGCAGTCCCTCAAAAATTATCACTTGAAAAAAAAATGATCACTTGCACCACCAACAGAGTATGCCTTTT
>JAOXYA010076703.1:0-11437 GCA_028565675.1 Sorex palustris
AACAGCTATGTGTACCTAGGTCGAGAAGTCAACATGACAAATGACCTGGCATCCGAGCTGCGCAGGAGGAAGAGAGCGGCTTGGCACGCCTTCAAGAGCTTCGAAGAAATAGCTAAAAGGATGAAGAACCTCTGGCTCCAGGCACATCTCTTTGATTCCACTGTTCTTCCTGCATTAACATATGCCTCAGGGACCTGGGCCCTATGAAAACAGGATGTGAAGGCTATTCATGTCTCCCAAAGGGGAATCAAAAGAGCTATGCTTGGAGTATCGTGTTTCACTCAAATGAGAAAAAGAATCGGGAGTTTCGGAGTTCCGACCTCTGTCAATGATTAAGAATCAGGGACGCTGTCTCATTTGCCAAGGCATCAAAAATCAGATGGGCTGGACACATAATGAGATTTGGAGACAACCGCTGGACTAAAGCCGTTACCAACTGAATTCCATGGGACATCAAAAGACCTTGTGGCCGCCCAGCTACCAGATGGTCAGACTTCTTCAAGACCCTGAACGATCGGGTTTGAGGCTCTTCGTATTCCTAGAACAAACAGATGCCATTAGGATACATTAGCATGCGACAGGGACAAATGGAGATGTTACTGGTGCCTGCCCAAGCAAATCCATGATTAACAGGAAGTCAAGTGATCAAGTGTGAGCCAGGAGTAACCCCTGACATCATTGGGTATGACCCAAAAAGGGAAAAGAGAGAGACAAAGGGCACACATAGTCGAAGATCTCTTTTATCTGTGGTATATAGCAAAACAAAACCAGCAGAAAATGTTGAACAGTGGGGAAACCGTTGGCCTTGTATTGCAAAACTCAGATTACCAGGTAGGCAGTGGTGGGAGTGAAGAGGTTGGGAAGATGTGAACTGGAAGTGACATGTGGTCTGTGGGTGGAGGGACTTGGATACTTTAGTGGTGGTCGACTGTAGTAGTTTTACCCATCAAAACCATTGAACATTAACATTGTTGTAAAAATGCTACCTAGGCTATAATTAAAATTTAAAAATAATAAATGTGTTGATTTATATGAGTGCTTCCCTAAAATAATATACTGGTTATTGTGCATTAAAGAATTTACAAAAATGGAGAATGGTATATATTTTTCTCCATTTTTCTTCTAATATGTTGATGAAATCTATCTTTGTTATGTTTAGTTATAGTTTCTTGATCCCAACAGTTGTATATTATTTTGTTTTGTGCTTTCATATCCCTTTTCAAATAAATTGTACTTTTGATGGAAAAAAAAAAAGATTCTATGGTCTGGGGCTGAGGGTGTGGCACAATTGATAAAGTATCTTGCACGTACAAGACCCTTGGTTTGATTCCAGGAAACTCAATGATCTTCCAAGCACCACCTGGTGTGGTCCTGGTGGTCCCTGAGTAACATTAGACCAGAACAACAGAACTGTCCCCCAAGATTAGTTAACAATAAAACAAAAAACCCCAAAGCCTCTACGATAAAGCTGTTAAAATGAAATAGGGCTGGAAAGAGAATAGAGGGGTTAAGGAACCTGCCTTGCATTTGGCCGACCCTGATTCAGTCCTCAGCATGACATATGCTCTCCTGAACACTATAAGGAGCAATTCCCAAGTAAAGAGCCTGGAGTAAACCCTGAGCACCAGTGGGTGTGGCCCCCAAACAAAAATTTTAAAAGCTAATAAGCTAATTCCAAAAAGTTGTAGGCATAGAAACTCAGTTGTTTCTACACATTAACATGAACTAGCCAGAAAGCAAAGACAACAATCCTATCTACAATGCTGCCGCAAGAATACAGAGCCTGGGGAACCCCTCCTGAGCTCAGAGCCCATAACTGTGAGCCTTTCCTTGCAAAGGGGGAGATATTTACTGCCTGGTTATAGGAATATTTTTCACATGGTGATGTCAACTGACTTCCTGTTGATACTCTGGAGACTGGATTCCATTTCTGACCTCCCCCGACCACCTGCCTGCTGTGTGACCTGAGGCCCAGTCAGTGCCTCAGTTTTCCCAGTTCTGAAAGGGGAGCAATCAAAGTAGCTTCTTTACAGGAACAAGGTAACTCACCTTAATTCAGTCTGTGGCAAGCACTTAGGACACAGCCCGCTTGCTGGGCACAGCTGCTCACAGAGGGCGTCAGTCTACAGTTACTAAGTAAATGCTGGCAGCCAGCATGGGCCCTGGGAAGGGGAAAGACACTGAAAGGATGTGGTCGGCAGCTCTCCAGCCCTGGGGAACAGGGTTATGATAGGGGCTTAGCTGGCTGCTCTTGAGTCTGAGATGCAGGGGGGTGAGTGTCCTCCCTGGGGGCTACAGTGTTCCCTGATCACTCAGGGCTGGGACAGACACCTGGGGCCCTTCCTGAAGGCTGCCTCACCTTGCCAGAGACACCAGCCCTGGGGCAAGTTTTGCCTTGAAGCAGGAGACTCGTGTGCTCAGGTGTCTAGAGCAGATCTCCACTATGTTAGCAATCTGGAGAACACCCATCTTTATCTTCTGCTCTTCTCCCCAGAAACCACCATGTGCTGAGTACCCTTTATCATATTAAGGACAAGTCAGAGGTGGTCCTCACTCTTGGGTGCTTTGCGATCTCATGTGTATGAGGAACTTTGGGGACAACAAGTGTCAGATAAGATGTGTCCATCAATGACTTGGATGCAGGGCAGCTAGAGATAGGGCCTGGAGCAGCGTGAGGATATGGGAGTGCTTACCCAGGACACCATTTACTTCCCAAGGGGATTCTGCATTGGACACACATGGCATTTGTACTGGTCCTTGAAGAACTAAGGTGATTTACAGAGGACCAAGAGAGAGAAGGCTCAAAGAGCTGGAGCATGTGCTTTGCGTGTGGGAGGCATGGGTTCAACCCCCTCCAGTGCATGGTCCACTGGGAGCAACCATCAAGCTCTCAGCTTCAAACAGCTCTTGGGAACTACCAGGTGTGGTATTTCCCAAACAAAGAACAGGTCACCCAGACCAAAATAGAAAGAGAGGGGAGAGGCAAGGAGAGCCATTATGAATCCTGCTGTTGAACCACAGACACAGTATCAGCAGGCAGGGAAGGAGTCACTTGCGGCTAGACTGAGACGGCAGGTCCTGTGTTACAAACCCTAAAGGAGCCGAGTTGCTGCTGCCTGCCCAGGTGGCCTGTACTGAGTGGCTCATCCTGGCTGGGCCTGGGTCCCACCTGCCCTATTCTCCTGGGAAGGAGGAGCAATCCTAGTGCAGCCAGCATCGGTCCTGCCCACCTCCCCACCTCCCCAGGAGGTGCACAGAGAGGCACTGAGGCTGGTGTGCAAGGCAGGCAGATCCCAGAGGTTCCCATCCCCAGTGGGGTACCATTCAGGCTCACTGGCCTCCATCTCCTTCCCAGCATTGTCAATGGGCTGCAGTCGTGCCCAAGAGCCCCACTTGGCTGCCTGCTCTTGCCAGCTCTGTGCGCTAAGAGGCAGGCCATTAACACTGGGGAGAGGGTACCCCTAAGAATGAAGGAGCTAGGAGATGTAAAGGCTGCCTCCAAAATGCAGTGCATATTTCAAGGGAAGCTAACAAAGCTCAGCCTGAAAGGCATAAGTGGATATTCTTGGGTCTCTCCTTCGGTCCATTTCCCCACTTGCCCAGATGTTTTTGTTTTGTGGTTCAAGAACAGAGGCCAGTGACAAACTTCTATGCAAGGCTACGCAAAGAAATTCTTTATGTTCCCAAATTACTTTGTACCATAAGAGATCAGCCTTCTCTCTGCAAAATTACTCGTGGAGGGGCCTGGGGATCATTCAGTGACTCAGAGAATGGCTACTTAAACTTTTTCACAGATGCCAGAAACAGCCCCTGGAGATATCTTGCCAGCCTCAGCACCATTCTTCCTCTTGGCAGGACATCAATCCAGCCATGTGCCTCATAAAGCCCTCCCCGCTCCACTTGCAAGAAATGGAGATCAAAGAGGAGAAATGGAAGTTCATAGAATGGGAGGGAAAATCCACATATCATGTCTCTGAAAAGGAACTGATTTCTAAACTAAGAAATCTTCCAACTCAATCTTAAAATGACAAGCCCCATAGAATTGGGCAAAGGATTTCAATTGACAAGTCATCAGAAAGAGGGTATACAAGTGGTTAATCCACTCACAGAAAGATGATGCACATCATTAACCTACAGTGAAATGCAAGTTAAATCCACTTCACCGCCACTAGGATGCTTCATCAAACAGACACTCAGTGTGAGTAAGGCTTCAGCGGCAGAGAACCCTCACCCATGTCTGGTGGCATTGTGAAATATCGCAGCCCTGATGGAAAAGTCTGATAGCTCCTTGGAAGTTCCAGTCCTAGGTAAATATACAAGACACAAGGAAACACAGGGCCTCACAAAAATGTGTACACCCATCTATTTAGGAACAATATTCCCAAAAGGAAACAATGGTAGTGTCCAGGAAAAGCCAAACGAATTAGTCTAGATGTGGCAGATTCATACAAGGAAACAGTATTTGGCAGTAAAAAAAATGCAGTGCTAAGCATGGAGGAATCTTAAAAACATGAAGTTGAGTGAAAGAAGCCAGTAGCAGAAGGCTACAAATAATGACTGCATTTCCAAGAAACCCTAAAAATAAGCAAATCTACAGAAACAGATAAGAAGTACGGAGTTCATGGAAATGGGGAGCAAGTGATGATTCATTGACAGAGAGTTGCTTTTTTGGAGTGACCAAAAAGTCCTAAAACGGTGGGGGTGGGCATCCAGTTCTGTGAAGAGGCAAAAAACCCAGGGAACTGCATCCCTTCGAGGGCTGAATTATAAGGTATGTGACGTTGGTGGATTTTTTTTTTGCTTTTTTGGGTCACACTCAAAGTTGGGCAGGGGTTACTCCTGGCTCATGCACTCAGGAATAACTCCTGGCGGTGCTTGGGGGACCATATGGGATGCTGGGAATCGACCAGGGTTGGCCACGTGCTATCGCTCCAGTCCCAGTTGGTGGATATTCAACCAATAAAGTTTTTACAGTAAAGGAATGGAGAAGCCTGTCATCAGCATGTGAAAATGATGAGAAACAAGACGTGGGAAAGACCCTCCCTCAGGACTCTGGGGCTTTGAGCAGGGTTCTGTTCCACCCTGACTCTGGGTTCACCTGTAGTCCGCCAGCGGGTTCCCTGGTGTTTTTCACCATACTGGGTTGCTCAGCCCTGTCACCTCTAGACAAGCAAAGCTAATATGAGCAACCATAGTAGCTGTGTCTGAGGGGACCCTGGAGGATAGTTTCCTGGGCCTCTGAGTGGGGCCTGCAGCTTGTCCTCACAGCTCCTCCTCCCCTCTCAGCCACAGCTCCACGAAGGGCCAAGAGCAAAGCAGCTGCTGCTCCTGGGCCTGAGAGCGGGGAGGTCCCAGGGATCCCCAGGGTGAAGGGGTCCTACAAGGATAGGCAGCTGGGACCTAGACCAAGGCTGACAATCTTCTGGGCAGGGCTTTGGTCTGATTCATTTTTCTTTCCTTCCAAACTCCATCCCCACCACTCCTCTTAGTCAATAAGATCAGCCCCACTGGGAGTCATCTTTGGCCGTTGGGAGTTGGCCCCGCCTCCAGCTCAGGAAAGCATTGGTAAGTTCTGCCTTAGTAAACCTCCCTTGAGACCAGATCACAGGCCCTGGAGACAGTGGAAGTTCTGTCCCACCACTTACAGGTTGCCTCAGTAAACCCCTTTCCTTCCCTGAGCCTCCGTTTCCTTCTCTGGGCCGCAAAGCGAGGACTACAGTGAGTAGCTAGCAGAAAGGGGCGGACAAACTCATCAGAGTGTTCTGGGCCAAGAGGCCAGAGCGATAGTTCAGCGGGTAGGGTGTTTGCCTTGTACCCAGCTCAACCCTGGTTCAATCCCCGGCATCCCATATAGTCCCCTGAGCACCACCAGGAGTAATTCCTGAGTGCAGAGCCAGAAGTACAGAAGTAACCACTGAGCATTTCTGGGTGTGACCCCCAAGACCAATAAATAAATAAAATTAACTTTTTTTTTAAAGAGTGTTCTAGGCTGAGCCTGCTTTGGAAGCTCATTTTTCATTTTGGTCTTCTCTGTCTAGGATTTTTAAAATCCCTTTTTCTGTGGCAGGCAGAAAAAGATGCGTCTAAATCAATAGGGGGGTGTTCTCTGCTGAATGGAAAAAAATCTGCTCTAAGATTTTCTAAACTGAGTTCCGGGAGAATGGTTTAGAAACAGGCATGTGTTTCTGAGTATGACAACTGGAGGAAAGAGGAAGGAACCACCACTGTTTGAACTCAAAGAGGGGAAAGGAGTGCAGTAGACCCTGGAGGGGGTATAAGAGAGAGAAGCTGGAGCATGCAGGGAGTTAGGAACTGAGGCTGGGAGGCTTGAGAGCCCTCTAGAGACAAAAGGGATAGTTCTGATGTCAGTTCCCAGTCAGGGACAGTCCTTGTGTTGGGGTATCCATATCACCCTTCATGTCCCTTGGACAGGACAGTGCTGGACGCCAACAGTGCTAGATGCCAACACTCATGGTCAAAACTCCATGTATTACTTAGACTAGAGAGTCAGCCTTGTGTATTCTTCCAAGGTTCTTCTATACATAAGGCTTGTCCACCTCTAGAAACCCAAATCTACCTCTAGAAAAACTTGAGCAGGGAAGTGGCCCCACTGAGTTCAAACTTGTGATACTCAATGTTCAGCCAATTTTCTCCTTCTTGGACTCCAAGTTTTTCAAGGGTGAGCACTAAGTCAAACTCACTTTTGTAAGCCCAGCACTCAGCCCTGTGCAAGGCACACATCTGGCCAAACTCTAGCAGCTCTCCTAAAGCCTTGTTAAAATATATCACTGCGCAGGGGCAGATGGTACAGTGGGTAAGTCATTGCCTTGCAAGTGGCTGACCTGGGTTCAGTCCTTGGCATCGCATACAGTCCTCTGAACACTGCCAGGAGTGATTACTGAGTAAAGAGCTAGAGGTAGCTCTTGAACCAATACACACACACACACACACACAAATATATCTATATTACTGGGTTTCCCCCTTCCGTTCTAATGCTGCTGGTGCCAAAATACCCCTTTGAGCATCAGGGTATGGACTTGGAGGAATAGTGTTGAGACTTTGAGTCATGCGTTCAAGACCTAAGATCCCACAAGTGCCGCACAGAGTCCTGCCTGTGATCCCCGGGGGTCACAGTGATTTCTTGTCAGGCCAGATATGCATAAACATCCCAAAAGGAATGACCACCACAGTGGGAGAATATGTGAGATCACCCTGGACAGATTCTGGCAAACACTTTAGATCCTTGTGAGCACCACAGCTTCCTGTGCAGCCGCTAATTATTGGTGAACACCAGAGTCAGGCATGAATGCAACCCATAGTCACCACAATCACAGTGCCCACAACAAGAAGGGAGAGGGGGGCAGAGAGGGGGAGGGACAGAACAATAAATGCAGGGCTGGAGAGACAGTCCAGTGGGTTAAGTGCCAGCTTTGCATGCAGATGACCACATTCAATTCCCAGTATCCTCCAAGCCCATCAGTAGTGATCCCTGAGCACAGAACCAAGAGGAATAAGCCCTGGGATGGGTACTGGATCATTGTATAACTGAAACCCAAGCACAAAAATTTGTTAGTCTACAACTGTACCTCATGATGTTTCACCAATAAAAATTTTTTTTAAAAAAAAAGGAATAAGCCCTGAGCATCAATGGGTGTGGGCACTCCCTCCAAAATGCAAATAAATATCTGTCATCAAATGCTCAGTAAGTCTATACAAGGACTGAATGAACAAATGAAGCATGGGAAAAACCACCCCAGCCCTAAATTTCCCCTCCTGCGTTTTTACCCACAGACCCAACTCCTAGCCCACTTACTCCATAAAGCTCTCATTGCCCTCCAGGACCTCCTGCTATCAGTGCTCTCCTCTCTGCTCCCCTGGATCTAAGGGTCAGGTCTGCAAGCCCCCTCCCTGCCTACCTCTTGCCACCTGGAGCTTTCCCTAAGCAGGTGGGCAGGGCTATGGCAGCTGTGCCTATGGACTCAACGAGACCAAGTCCATGGGAGCATTCTCTCCTGCTCCTCCTGCACAGGACCACCAGGTCTAGTGGGCCCAGCATGGTGCTGAGAGACCACAGACCCTGGAGACCTAGGAGCCCTCAACCCCCACAACTGGGGAGACCTTCCCAGAGAACCCAGTGTTTGGGAAGACCAAGAACTCAACCCATTTTCACCTCTAGGACTGTTCCATTGCTATAATCCCACAGACACACTCAGGGCTGGGGTGGGGATGTGTGTGTGTGTGTGTGTGTGTGTGTGTGTGTGTGTGATGGAAAGTCCAGTGGTCAGCGCCAAGGCCAGAAACTTGGAAGACTCCAGTGCCTGGCTTTCTGGGCAGCCCCTCCTGGGCACCTCTGCATTGCAATGGGTTAAAGAATACATGCTGGGGCTGAGCAGGGCACAGCCATTGGGTTTATACAGGCCGCTAAGTCACCTCTGAGAAACAGCCCCTTTGATTATTCCCTGAGCCCCACTAGTTACCCCGCAGCAGGGAGTAGGACTATGCAGGTGAGTGGAAGATGGTCTATCTCTGGGACTCTTAAGGAACAGGCAGCCCCTGCCCCCCACCCCTATAGCAAGAAAAAAACGGCTGGAGTGAGGGCATGCCTGGGCGCGGGAGCAGCCAGGGAGGAGAGGTTCACCCCTGCCCAGTGAGGTCAGGGAGCTGGCGTGTGGGGCTCCCTCGGGGCCAGTTAATCCAGCCAGGCTGGAGGCTGGCAGCCGACAGTGGCTGAATCTGCAACCTCAGCGTCTGGGCTTGGGTGGCTTCTTGCTTTCCAGGGACACCTGGATCTGTAGATCCTGGGCCAGATGGAAGTTGAGGGCTGTGGCTGCCCACACTCCACCCTGGTGCAGCTTTACAGGAGCAGGAACGTGACCCCACCCCCACCTCTTGCTGATCCAGGGTGGGGTGGAGGTTGAGGCAGCGGCAGCTCCTGACAAGGTGCTGAGCTGGCTCCTGTGGCCTGTCCCAGCCTTGGGGATGCACCCTCTCCCCACTTTGCCCAGAAGATGGGTCACCTTTTCCAGGAAGCTTCTTCCAGAGGTCCCTACCCTGACCCTGAGCATTCTCCTCCTCTGGCCTCCCTGTGGACACCAGAAATCAGCTTTGCCTCTCCAGTTGCTCTGTGTGGAGAGGTACAATTACTTCCCAGTCAGCTGCTGGGGTCAACTCCATCCAGTCATGTGCTCAAGAGCTCAAGAGGCTGCTCCAGCACCCCAGGGTCCCTCTGCCTTCTTCCCAAGTCCCTCAGTGGAGTCGACCTCCCACGCAGGGACTTATCCTACATTTGGCCCGTGATTATTGATTATACCCCTTGGTTTCATGTTCCTGTTACAACCAGACTGAAAACCTCTTTGATTCTTCTGGCACCTCACCTCAAGGAAGTGCTTAACTAAAGCTTGTGGCTCAAATGTCTAACTGATAAGGTAGGCTTAGCTTGCATGCCGCTGATTCTGGTTTGATCCCTGGCACTGCAAGGTCCCCCTAAACATGACAGAGCAACCCCAAAGCAAAATGCTGGGAGTAACCCCAGAGCATTGTCATCTGTTGTCCCAAACATCTCTTACTGCCCCCTTCCTCAATCCTGAGGAACTGCTAGATTCTGTGTCTGAGGGAAAAGTGCACGTGGGGGTTTCTGGCTGGTTCCGAACTTGGGGTCCTCCTATACCTAACTGTGATGAATGACAACCAGGAGTTTAGTATTCCTACTTCAGCCTGGCCAGAGGGTTCGAAGTAGTCAGGCATTTCAGGATTAGATAAACAGTTGAAGTATTTTTCCCTAGATGACTTTAAACATGGCAGGTAATTAGAACATCAGGAGACTTAGACAGCCTTGGATAAAGTTTGAGGCTTCTTGGGTAGAAGTGGGCAGCACTGGATGTGCCCAGGGAGGAGGTGGCAGAGCTGGTGGACCAGTGGCTGTAGGGCATGCAGTTCCTGAGCCCGTGGACAGCAACTACTGGGAGTGGCCTGAGGATGTCCATTCCACAGGGATGATGGGGCAGGTTGTGCCCAACTGTGGCTTTTGGCAGTTGGCCTTTCCCCAGCTTAGGCCTGTTGGTCCATGAGCTCTGAGCTCTCAAAAGCAGATGCTTCTTTCTGCTCAGGTCTTTGTCTTTTTCTAGAAAGTTCTTTTCCACAAAGGTGTCGTCCCCTGTGAAGTCTCTCTCTAAAAAGGCAGAATTAATCCTTCTCCAATTCCTCTGCTTTGGCTTTCCATGGCACAGATCATGGGGGTTGGTCCCTCCTCCAAGGGGGAGAGGGCGGTGGGGTTCTAGCCCCAATAAGTCCCTATCACCTGCCTCTCACATGCTAATGCCCACATTAAGATTAATGCTCTTGGGAGTCACCACAACCCTAGGATGTGGAGTCTCTCGCCTGCTCTTTCTCTCAAACACATGCCCACACCCACACATACATACACGCAATACTCTACTACACACTCACATGCACTTGCTTACACACTCTCACACACACCTCAACACTCTCCCTCACATATACTCTCATATTTCCTGAGAAAAAAACATGCACTCTTTCTCATGTTTCCTGAATAAAAATGATCTAACTCACTATTAAATAAAACTTAGTAGGAATAGAAATAGCAGGATAGGGATAATTCATGTTTCTCAATCAGATAAAAATAAATACCAGATTTTGTGGAATCTTTTTCCAATTTATGGATCTGGACCAAAAACCAATACTCTAAGTAAAAATTGTCTACCTACTTGGGACTGGAGCAATAATACAGTGTGTAGGGCACTTGCCTTGCATGTGGCCAACCCAGGTTTGATCCCTGGCACCTTATATGGCCCCCTGAGCACCACCAGGAGACATCCCTGAGCACTGCTGGGTGTGTCTCCAGAAAAAGAATCTGTTTATTTGTAGAAGTAGCTTTCGGAAAGTCCCTTTCTTGTCCCTCTATTCCAATGACTGTCCCCCGAGTCACACTATGTAGAAATCCCAGCTGTTCCTCCTGTGGGCAATCAGGAAGTTACCAACCACCCTAGGCATATGCCCGGCTCTGCCTGTAGTAATCAACAGTCCCGGAAACCAGGCTTAGGCTGAGGAGAGAACTCAGCCGTGACATGCACATGAGGAATTCGATATGTGGAGGGCTATTGTGTCCCTCCGCAGACAAGAACCTTGAAGGCCCAGATAGGCCAGCAGTGCCTTGAGGCTAGAGCTGGCTCTTGCCTTCATCCTATCTAGTCCCATTTAGCTTTTATCCAGCTTCCTGGATGCCCGACTCATGTGAACATGAGAAACGGTGGTCACACATCATCACGAGGCTCTGAGGTGATCTGTTTCCCTCTCCCGCACTTTCCCTCTGCTTCTCGGAGTAGCCCAAATCTCCCGGTAAAGGTAAAGGGTAAAGGCCCTCCCGTTGATCGTCGATTTGCTCGAGCGGGCCCAGTAACGTCTCCATTGGAGACTTTGT
>JAOXYA010076724.1:0-11437 GCA_028565675.1 Sorex palustris
GGAATCGAACTCGGGTCGGCCATGTTGGCTGCGTGCAAGGCAAACGCCCTACCACTGTGCTATCGCAGCCGGCCTAGTTTTCTGAGTATGATAGGTATATAAATATACAAAGGAATACCCTTACCATGATAAAGGATGACCAGAGGCTCTTAGTGCACACACACACACACACACACACTCATGTGCATACATATGAACACGCATGTACATACTCACAGATCACATAGAACTAAATAGCAATGAAAGCACACTGATTAGCATAGGGTTCACATTTAATATTATTTATTTATTTATTTGATGGATGACATGACAGATGGAACATGAAAGCAGGAACACTGCAGGGGAGCAGAACTACGAGTCACTACAGGATTATGTCTTCATTACAAATGAAAGATGATTTTAAAAATTCTTGCCATATGTCTTAGGGACATGCTTCTATGCTTTAATTGGAACAATAATCGAGGCTAATATTTTTGTAGCTTTGATGTATCATACTAAATGATGCAGTCATTCTGGTAAAACCGGGTTCTGGAAGAGTTGGGATTGAGGTCCACCACCCCATTTAATGAAGAACAAATGACACCTCCTGCTCCAGACCACCCTGGACAGATAACAAAGCTAAAAGGGTTTCAGCATTTTATGCCAAAAGAAGTATTTTGTTTTTAAAAGTGTTTTCTTACTGTCATTTGTCTTTACTGCCACTAATACAAAACCAAAGAAAATGCAACAATATCATGTCTATGTCCTACTAGAGATGTCACACAGTATTTGATAAAGTGAGTAGGAACATAAAAGCAAGGTCATTTTCTCGGAGGAAATTGCCCTGGGGACAGTGTGACTGGGTGAACCCCTCTCCTCATTCACCAAACGAGGCTCCCCCGATCACACACATACATCTGCCCACTACAATCTAGGGGAGTGCTGGCAGTGGAGGGCACTAGACCCTAGGAACATGGTATATCCTAAGACCCAATAGAGCTGAGAGAGAGCCCCCTAAATGAGGAGGTGTCCTTCACTTCTCCCCTAAGGTAGCAGGATCCTTGAAGAGCTCAGCATCTTCTGGCTTGAGGGACCCTGCAAAGTGCCTCAGCTGAACTTCCTCCGGCTGAGCAGGTTGTCTTTCTCGGGCACTCGTATCTCTTAAAAGAGGAACGAGGGCAAAGTTCTTCCAGTTTCTCCCTGAAACTGAAAAGTAAAGCATCATTACTCCCTGTAGGTAGCAAAACAAACATATTAATTCAATGTTCCTATCAATCTCTAGAGAAAAGGAGACCTCGGAAGGCTCCTTTCCTGAGGCACACAGATGTGTACCATGTCTTCCCTCGTCTGCTCAAGAAGCCTCATCTACATCTACTATGTTCTCCTCTTGCCCAACCTGACTTTTGATTTGATATTGGCCTCTCAGCCTTCATTTCCTTCTTGCCCACAGACCCACACTGTGTCATGTGAGTGACACCACCTCAACTTAGCTCATGTGTGACCAACTCTAACCCAAGATTTAGGATTTGTGGTCCAGGTTCCATCAAGAGAAGCATGCTTTGAGAACAATGCCAAGGAACAAGGATGACACCAAAGGAAGTCTTCAAATGTGACCAAACACACTAGAAAGACTTTGAGATGACTTGTTTGTCTCCCTGATAGCCACCGCTAGCCTCCTGGTTAAATGACCTCTAGATAAATGACAGAGAACAGGGAAAGCTAAGCCTGCT
Source organism: Sorex palustris (assembly GCA_028565675.1). Classification (NCBI taxonomy): domain Eukaryota; kingdom Metazoa; phylum Chordata; class Mammalia; order Eulipotyphla; family Soricidae; genus Sorex; species Sorex palustris. The sequence continues at coordinate 1,710 of JAOXYA010076724.1, forward strand.
TTCCTCTCACTTTCCAGAACCCCAGTTAGTCAGGCCCTCAGACCTTACATCTATCTTTCCAAGAAATACACACCTCCCACCCCCAGGCAACAATTCTAGCCCCTCTGCTGTGTCCAACACTGAATACATCTCAAAGGTATCAGGAATACTCAAAGCTGTGCCCCCTGGGGCTTTTACAGCAGAACACTGCAAGTTCTCAGTTTTCCCCAGATGGAAGGCTGTTATTGGCCTATCTCCAAGCCCAAGTCTGATAACAGGCACCAAAGGCTGAAGGAGAATCCCTTGGGAAGCCTGGGATTAGAAGTTTCCTGGAGGATTCCATGGGAACACAGGCCAGGTTCTCACTGAGATATCATTCTGGCTAGCTGAATAGTTGGAACACCCATCCTCTGCTCTGCCTGACCCAGTGCCTCCAATCCAGGAGGAACATGCAATCAATGTCCACTGCCCACAGTCTCAATGCCAATGCTCTACCTGGATGTTTACTGACCACTTTTCTCCTCTTTTTCTCATGCATTCTCTCACCCCTTCCCATCACATGCACATGGTTATGGGAATTACCTGTCTATACATCACTCAAGTTTCCACTGATACAAAATTGTAGAAAATAATCAAAATTCTTGGAAAGATACACTGTGTAATTATAAATGTGAAGTCAGAAAACCTCTGATCATCTCCTACCCTCAGCCTAAGTAATATGAAATGTATGCATCCCTGTCACTCATGCAATTAATTCATCTTTATTAATAATTATCCTTTACAAATGTCACAGCGAGTGTGCAATGTTGTAAATAGCCAACAATGCCATGAAAACATAGTATAAATCAAGTTCAAAGTGAAACAGCAAATCCTCTGGAAAATGGAAGATTTTCCTCTGGAAAATGGAAGATTTCATGAAATCAGTAAGAGTGATGGTGGAAAGCTGCTCAAATCATATACAAAGCCATCTTCACCTGGCTCTAAGGTGACCTTAGGCCAGGCAGTCCTTGAACATATAATATTGCACAAAGAGGGCTTCCAAGGACACACATGGTGAAATCACAAAATGGCAGGAGGCCCATGGGAAACTGATAAGGCCTTTGAATTTTTTTCCAAAAATAAAATCTCTTGATAAAATAGATTTCTATTTTCTGATGAACTCAGTACTGGGCTAGTTCCCCTGCTGTAAATAACCATACAACTGAACAAAATACATGCAGCAGTGTTTGGGGGCATAACAACAAACAAATATGCAACTTATTTAGATAAAAGACAAATAGCAAAGTGAGCTTATTACAAATTACAGAATCGCCCTACTTGTTTTGTTTAGGGACAATTTCTCTAACTGCAGCACGGTGTGGAGCTACACAGAGTTGGAGTCCAAGCAGAGCAAGGCGATGTGTCTGAGATAAGGAAGACAATATCAGACTTAGGGGAAGCTGAAGTAGCTAGAGTCAGTGGACAGAATCTGAGTCAGAGGTACCATTTCATGGTAATGGGAGTCCCTGCTGCATTTGGTAGCCATACAAATGTGTGTTCCCCAGCTGATAGACAGGGAACGAGTTTCAAACCGATGACCAGACAATAATCAACAGTCTTTATTTCCAATTCCACAGACTAGATAGAGGGAACCGCTATGGACCTCCACCAGAGTTTTCTCTGGCTTCGCCCTGCCCAGGCATAGCCATAGCACAGCGGGTAAGGTGTTTATTTGCCTTGCATGCGGCTGACCGGGGTTTGATTCCTTCATCCCTCTCAGAGAGCCTGGCAAGCTACCGAGAGTATCCCACCTGCATGGCAGAGCCTGACAAACTTCCCATGGTGCATTTGATATGCCAAAAACAGTAACAACAAGTCTCATAATTTGTTGTGAGGCATTACTGGTGCCCGCTCGAGCAAATTGATGAGCAACAGGAGGACAGTGCTACAGATATACAGGAGAGCAACCACTAGAGAGTGTAGGGGGAGGGGAGAAAGGGGACAATGATAGGCTGGGAAATAAAGCAGGGGAAGTGTGGCACAAAGGAGAAGTTTAATAGAGGCACAGGGACTTGTGAGTATTGATAGGGAGTCAATGAGTCACGGAATGGGTGAAACAAAGGGTGGCAGGTAATTCAATTAACATAACCTGCTAATAAGGGGAACAGACCTGAGCCAAGCCAAACTGCTCTTCATAGAGGAGAACTGTAGCACTGTAGCACTGTCTTCCCATTGTTCATCGACTTTCTCGAGAGGGCACCAGTAACATCTCCATTGTGAGACTTGTTACTGTTTTTGGCATATAGAATAAGTCATGGGTAGCTTGCCCAGCTTTGCCATGCAGGCGGAATACTCTCAGTAGCTTGCCGGGCTCTCCGAGAGGGGCAGAGGAATCAAACCTAGGTCAACCGTGTGCAAGGCAAACACCCTACCTGCTATGCTACCGCTCCGGCCCATAGAGGTGCAATGATCACAAATTAAGAGGAGCTGGACCCTCTTTAAGTACTGTTCTTTGTCTCTAAAGCAATGTCTCCAGAACTCTCTCATCTCCAAGGAGAACCCCCAGGTGTATAATCAACAGGGCAGCATTGCACAGATGGCTTGAGAGCAGTACCAGCAGGGAATATCAATAGGACAGGGCACAGAGAAGGAAGGAAGGAAGGAAGGAAGGAAGGAAGGAAGGAAGGAAGGAAGGAAGGAAGGAAGGAAGGAATTTATCCAGGTAAAGGGCTCAGGATGCTCCATGCCCTAGGCTGAGCTGGGCTCTGTGTGCACAGGGGAAGACTACAGAGGCTTACCAGAGAGCAGCTGCAATGGGTGTTGGACAGAGCCTGGCAAACTTCCCGTGGTGCAAAAAGCAACAGATCTAATAAGTTTAACAATATTTGAAGATACTGGAGGAATATTGGAGGTTCAGCTCAGTTAGAAAGGAGAGTCCCTAACACCCTCTTTCAACTCTGAAGATCGAGCTAAAATGTCAGTTACTTTATACACCCTCAAGTCAGGTGTATTCAGGTCTCACCTTGACAAAGCCTAAAATCCAATCCTGTAAAACACTCAAAGGAAGGGCTGGAGAGATAGTACAATGGTAAGGCATTTGCTTGCACATGGTGGACCCCAGGTTTCAATCCCCAGTATCCCATATGGTTCCCTGAGCAACGTCAGCAGTAATTTCTGAGTGTACAGCCAAGAGTAATCCCTGAGCATTTTGCCAGGTGTGGCCCTCCCCACGGGGGAAAAAAAATAGAAACACTTTGAAGGTTAATTCCCATAAATCTGATGGGATTTGGCAACTGCCTCAGTGTTTCTGCACATTAACCATTAAAGATTTACAAGTACAGGCCTGAGAGTTGGATCAATGGGCTGAGTACATAGTATGCATGCAGGAGGCCTGGGTTCAGTCCTAAGCACATCATTATCCCCTGAGCACAGAACTGGGAGTACTCCCTGAGCACCACCAGCTGTGACCCAAAATTAAAAAAAAAATTACAACTAAGCTTATACAAGTTCAAGGTGATTCATCAGTAACTAGGCTGCCAATTAGGACGGAGACTCTCAACAGATTATCTATAATGCTCAGAATACAATTAAAAGTTATTAAGCATGCCAAGAAACAGGGAAATGTTACTCACAGTCAATTAAAAAAAAAGCAGGGATGTGGGATGTGGGTCAAAAGTAGAGCCTTGCATGTGTGAGGCCCTGGGTTTGATCCCCAGTGCTGCAAAAAGAAAGGGAACGGGGGTGGGGGGAAGCAGAAGGCAAAAAGCAACAGACTCCAAGGTAAAACCAGACATTGGATTTATCAAGCAGGAAATTTAAAGAATTATTTATAAATTATTATAATAGATTGAAGAAGCCAAAGGCAAAAGTGATTTGAATGAGGGAACAACTAAGGAATCATGGGAGGGAAATAAAATCTGTTTTTTTATAATTTCTAAGTGTTTTTAAAAATTCTTCAAACACAATTTTTGAAATGTAATATTCTCTTGGGGTACTTGCTGACAGTTTAAAGATGAATTTAAAAAGGATCAGTAAAATGAAGAGATATCAGGAGTAGAAATTATCAAATTTGAAAAACTCTGAGGAAAAAAATAACAAAACCTCAAAAATCTGTGTAATAATATTAAATGGAATGGTATAGCAAGTGTAGCTCTAAAAGGAAAAGCATACTTAATGGTCAAAAAAACGAACAGTCTTCAGGCAGCAGGCACAGATAAACAATTTCACCACTCTTGTTCAATGTAGTCAATATAGTTCAATATAGTCTTAGAAATTCGCAACATAGCAGTTAGGCAAGTAAACATAAATCAAAAGGATCCAAACTGGAAAGGAAGAAGTCAAACAAGCACTATTTGCAGATGATGTAATATTAAGTATAGAAGACTCTAAAAACTTCACTATAAAACTCTTTAAAAAAACAAAACAGTACAGCAAAGTATCAGGCTACAAAAATAATGAATAAAAATATGCTTCAGTTATGTATACACATAGTTAAATAGAAAAGATAGAGATTTTAAAGTCAATATCATTTAAAATGATAAAATAACAAATTTCTAGGAATCTACAAAGGGTGTGAAAAACCTATAATATAAAAACTTCAACTTCCTTGTGAAAGAAATAGCAGAGGATTCCAGGAAATGGAATAATTCTATGTTCACGGATTAGAAGAATCAATATTGTCAAAATGTCTACCCTACTCAAAGCATTATAAGGATGCAATGCAATTCCCATAAAAATTCCAACGACATTCTTCAAGGAACTAGAATGAACATTAAAATTTTTATGGAAGCATAAAATCCTGCAAATAGCCAAAGCCATTCTGAAAAAAAATGAAGAAGTTGGGGTGTATCGCGTTTCCTGACTTTAAACTATACTATAAGGCAATAGTAATCAAAAAAATATGGTATTGGGCTAAGAATAGGCTGACAGACCAATGAATTAGAAATGAAATCACAGTGATAAGTCCTCAGGTATATGGAAAGTTAATCTATGACAAAAAGAATTGGGTCTATGAAATAAAACAAGGAAAGCCTCTTGAACAAAAGGTGCTGGGAAAACTGTACAACTAGTTAGAAAAATAAAATTGGATTCATATCTCATACCACATACAAAAATGAATTAAAAATAGATCAAAGACCTAGAGGTTATACCAGCAATCATAAAATTGAGGAAAACATAGGCAGAACTCTTCAAAAGTGTTTTCTATGACCTGAGTTCACTGGCAAAGGGAACAAAAACAAATATAAGCAAGTGGTCTATATGAAGTTGAAAAATTTCTGCATGGAAAAATAAATAAGCCAGCGTGACAGTACCAGCAGGTAAGGTGTTTGTCTTGCATGTGGCCAACCCAGGTTCAATCCCCAGCATCCCATATGGTCCCCCAAGTTCCTCCAGGAGTAATCTCTGAGTACAGGTACATGAGTAAGCCCTGAGTACTGCCAAGTGTGGTCCAAAAGCAAAACAAAACTGAAAACAACAAGTGTTTGTGGGGATGTGACCAAAAAAGGAACTCTCATTCACTGCTAATGGGAATGTAACCTGGACCAGCCTCTAAAGAAAACAATATGGAGATTCCTCAATAAAGTAGGTAAAGAGCTCCCATTTGACCCATCTCTCTCATATGTAGATATCTACTTCCAAAACACAAAAACGTTGATTCAAAAAGCTCTATGCACACCTATATTCACTGCAGCTCTTAGTTCAATAGCCAGGATATGGAAGCAACCCAAATGTACAAAAACCGATGCATGGATGTGGCAGTTATATACAATGCAATACTATGCAACCACAGATATGCCAAACACAGTAACAACAAGTCTCACAATGGAGATGTTACTGGGCCCCCTAGAGCAAATCGATGAACAACAGGAGGACAGTGCTATTATTTATTGGATATGACACCAAAGAACAGGCAACAAAATGTAAAGAAATGATATATCAGGCTTTATCAAAATTTAAAACTTTTGTACAAATGGTCTTTATGGAAAGAGTAAAAAACAACTCACAGAAGAATATACTTACAAACCATATATCTGATATAGAACTAGAGTCTAAAATCTATAAAGAACTATTACAGCAAAAGATGTAATGAACAAATGATCTGAAGAGGTATTTCTCCAAAATACATCTATAAATGGCTGTTCAGGAAGCGTGAACTCTGACATCACGTGGTATCCAGAGCACAGTCTGGTGTTAGCCTGGAGCACTACCAGATTGTACTTCAAAAGTGGTTCAAATGGGTCTGGAAAGGTGTTTCGAGAGGTAGAGCAAATGTCTCCCAGAGGAAAAGGCAGCTCAGATAGAGAAGGGAACACCAAGTAAAGGGTGTTGGGAGGATCTGCCCAGGATGGGAGATGCATGCTGAAAGTAAACTATAAACCGAACATGATTGTCACTCAATACCTCTATCACAAACCACAACACCCAAAAGGAGAGAGAGAGAACAAAAGGGAATGCCCTGCCACAGAGGCAGGGTAGAAGGGGGAGGGGAATCGGTGGGGAAGTGAGAAGGATATTGGGATCATTGGTGGTGGAGAATGGGCACTGGTGGAGGGATGGGTACTTAATCATTGTATAACTGAAACCCAAGCCAAAAATTTGTAAGTCTACAACTGTATGTCATGGTATTTCACTAATAAAATAAATCAATAAATAAATAAGAAAGAAAGCCTTTGATTTTCATGAGACTGAAACAGTCACTGAAGCCCTAGCCAAACAGGGCATTCAAACTCAGTACATCAGTATCCTCTGCAAGTGGTATTAAGGATTCACCACCAGGATCTCACCATTCTACAAGGAAGTGTTCATCGATGTCAAGAGAGGGGTTCAGCAGAGTGATACCATTTCACCAAAACTCTTCAGTGCCACCCTCAAGAACGTTATGCGATGGCTGCAATGGGAAGGAATGTGAGTGAAGATAGATGGTTGGCAACTACACCACCTCCACTTTGATGATGACATCATACTAGTAACACCAAACATCAGCCAAGGATCACAAATGGTGGCGACCTTGACTGTGAGTGTGGAAAGGTCAGACTGCAGCTCAATCTCATGAAGACAATGTTCATGAGATTAACTAATCATCAGAACTAGTTCCTGATATTACATTTGCTCTCAATGAACCGAACATCTCTGAATGCAGCAGTTATGGGTACCTAGGTCGAGAACTCAACATGATGAACAACTTGGCATCTGAGATTCACAGAAGGAAGAGAGCAGTGTGGAACGACTTCAAGAGCATTGAAGAAGTTGTTAAGAGGATAAAGAATCTCTGCCTCCTGGCACATTTTTTCGACTCCACCACGCTTCCTGCAATAACATACACATCAGAGACCTGGGCCCTACAAAAAAAAAGCTACTTGGGTCTCCCAAAGAGGAATCGAAAGAGTTATGCTTGGAGTACCACACTTCACTCAAGTGAGAGAAGGAATCTGGACTTTCAACCTCTAGCAACAAATGAGAATTGGGGATGCTGTCTCATTTGTCAAGGCATCAAAAATCAGATGGACTGGACACGTAATGCGATTTGGAGACCACTGCTGACTAGAGCCGTTACTGATGGGATTCCAAGGATGTCAAAAGTATGTGTGGCCACCCACTACAAGATGGTCACATTTCTTTATCAAGACCCTGAACAAACGGTTTGAGGCTCTTCATATTCCTGGAGCGAACAGATGCCATTGAGCTACACTAGCGTGAGACAGGGACAAATAGAGATGTTACTGGTGCCGCGCTCAAGAATTGATGAAAAACGGGATATATCACTTGTATCATTTGTCATCCCGTTGCTCATCGATTTGCTCGAGCGGGCACCAGTAACATCTCCATTTGTCCCTGTGGCATGCTAGTGTAGCCCAATGGTGTCTGCTAGCTCTGGGAACATGAAGAGCCTCAAACCATTCGTTCAGGGTCCTGACAAAGAAATTTGACCATCTTGTAGGTGGGCAGCCACACGTTCTTTTAACATCCTGCAGAATCCATTCGGTAACGGCTCTAGTCCAGTGGTCATCTTCAAATCGCATTATGTGTTCAGCCCATCTGATTTTCGATGACTTGGCAAACAAGACAGCATCCCTGATTCTCAATCATCGGTCGAGGTTGGAACTCCAGATTCCTTCTCTCATTTAAGTGAAGCGCGATACTCCAAGCATAGCTCTTTCAATTCCTCTTTGGGAGACCCGAATAGTGTTCTCATCCTGTTTTGTAGGGCCTAGGTCTCTGAGGCATATGTTAATGCAGGAAGAACAGTGGAATCAAAGAGATGTGCCTGGAGCCTGAGGTTCTTTGTCCTTTTAGCTATTTCTTCAACACTCTTGAATGCGTTCCATGCTGCTCTCTTTCTCCTGCACAGCTCAGGGGCCAGGTCGTTCATCATGTTGAGTTCTCAACCTAGGTACACATAACTGTTGCATTTGGAGACGTTCATTCCATTGAGAGCAAATGGAACTTTAGGATCTAGTCCGTTTTTTATAAACATTGTCTTCGTGAGATTCAGCTGCAGTCCGAGCTTTCCACACTCACATTTGAAGTTGGCCAGCATTCGTGCCGCTTGGCTAATATTTGGTGTTATTCGAATCATGTTATCAGTGAAGTGGAAGTGGTATAGTTGCCGACCGTCTATCTTCACTCCCATTCCTTCCCATTCCAGTCGTGGCATGATGTCCTTGAGGGTGGCACTGAAGAGTTTTGGTGAAATGGTATCTCCCTGCCCAACCCCTCTCTTGACATGGATGATCACTTTCTTGTAGAATAGTGAGATCCTGGTGGTGATTCCGTAATACAGTTCATGAAGGATCCTGATGTACTGAGTTTGTTTAGCTAGGGCTTCGATGACTGCTTCAATCTCAACAGAATCAAAGGCCTTCTTTAAATTAGTGAATGTTAGATAGAGCAGCATCTTGAACTCCTGAGAAACCTCAATGACCTTGGTTACTTTGTGGATATGGTAGATCATTCTGAATCTTTTTCGGAATGCAGCTTGCTCAGATGGTTGTCCTTCATCTAGTATTATGCCAATCCTATTCTGGATGACTTGAGTGAACAGCTTGTAGATGACAGACAACAGGCAAATTGGGTGATAGTTGCCAATGTCATGGATGTCATTCTTCTTGTACAGTAGAACAGTCCTGCTGGTTTTCTGTAGGGATGGAACCTTGCATTCAGACAGGTAGCATGTGAAGAGCCGAGCCAGTGTATTGACAAGTACTGACAGCAAATTTTACAGGTGTTCCGGTCTGACCTTGCCTGGGTGGGGTGCTGTTCGCTTCTTTACCAACGAAATGGCGTGTCGGATTTCAGAAGGGAGAACATTGGGAACAACATATCCATCCTGCAGAATTTTGTATGTGGGTGGGTGGACTTGGCTATCGAAGAGATCTGAGTAGAAGTCATGTATAATCTTCTCCATTGCCCTTCTGGAAGATGTAATAGATCCATCAGGATGTTGGAGGGCAGTCATCTTGTTTTGTAGTTGGCAAAGGACAGGCAGGCAATGTGAATGCTTTTCCTGGCTTCTGCCGCATCAGCCAGCACTTCTGCTATTCTCTTTGAGGTCTTCCTTTAAACAGTAAATACAAAGTGAAAACAATGGGCCTCATTTCCCTGGCCCTGAAAGAGCCCCCAGTATGGCAGCATTAAGAATGATGAGAAATGAGAGGCTGATAAAATCTCAGGGCCGAACTAGGCCGCAGAATTATCACGATCACAATCACGACCATCCTGTTATTCGTCGATTGCCTCGAGCAGGCCCCAGTAACGTCTCCTTCATCCTA
>JAOXYA010076742.1:0-23596 GCA_028565675.1 Sorex palustris
CATGTTCCCTTAAAGAAACAAGGAAGAGCGAGCTGTCCCCTGGTGCCAACTGGGATGTCTGGAGGTAACCGTGCAAGTAAGTCCTTCTCTGCAGCCCACTGGCCTGCCCACCCACCTGGGACACCCCCACACCTCCACACAGCACCACAAGCTACACACCGCACACTGGCACTAGAGGAGCGACGGAGAGGGACGGACAGGGACCCCGAGTTCCCAGAGCCCCCAGCTGGCTGTACAGCTCCAGCCCTAATGGGCCACATGAGCTCCTGGGTGCTGCAGAGACCACCCCAGTCCATGAAGGCCTGTGCAGCTCCCTAGCCAGCGCCTGCACTGGGCCTGGCTGATGGCCTGGCCCCCACGGCCACATGACCCTAACAACACCGGCGAGTGACTGGTACCAAGAACTCACAGTGCGCTGGGCTGACTGCTACGCTGAGGCTGGTCCGTGCCAGGGGACCTCTATCTGCCTCTGACTAGGCCACAGTCAACCCTGCTGGGTCATTGGGCCCCCGGCGGCTCCTTAGGAATCTCAAGACTGGATGGCTCTTTGGTTTCTGTCCTTGGGGGCTGCTGGGGATCAAACCTGGGGCTTCACTGAGCCCCATCTCCAAGGCCCCTGAACCAACCCCCCCGTTATGATCTGTGAGCAAGGCCTCTCCCTCCTGGCCTCGAATCTGTTACCCAACTGGATTTTCTTCATCGCCCTTGTCCGGCCGAGAATGATCTTATTGATTGCCCAATTCCTCTAAGGGACAGAAAGTTCCATGAGAGCTGGGGCTCTCCGCCCGGGGCACTGGCAGGGTCCCGTCAGCAAACCGGGACACGGTGAATGAACGGGATGGCGTGGCTGGAGGAAGTGCCATGAACTCCTTTGCTCCCGCGGCCAGGGAAAGGCTGGCCTGGGCCCAAGGGCAGCAGGGCGACCTCTCCCAGACCTTCCCAGTGTGCTGAGGGTTTAAGGCTTAGGGAAAGAATCTTGAGACACTGCCAAAGTCCCCACATGAGCTGGATCTAGAGGGTCATCCTGTTCTGCGCCCTCCTTCCAGACCCACCCCGTGAAGAGATTTGCCCCAGCGAAGGTGAAACAGCAGATGCAGCATTAGGAAAACAAGGCGCCGGCCCCTTCCTGCCAGCCTGGTGCCCTCCCTTCTCTTGCATCCTGAGCAGTGTGGGAGGGCTCCCTGGAGGAGGCGTTTGGGCAGCTGGTGGAAAGGGGAGCTGCACTGGTGAGTGCTCTGCTGGGAAGGCTGGTCTCAAGTCTCAGCCAGTGCAGACCTGGGGTGTCACTGTGGAGCAGCCAGGCCCTCCCAGCCTCCGTAGAAGGATCCCCAGGAGAGGTATAGGGTGGCTCAGTGACCAGAGCCTGCCTGGCGAGTCAGAGGCTACCCCCATGTGCCGAGTGCAATCCCAGTGGCTTTGCCACCTGGGGCACAGGGTACCACCATCAAGCGTGTCCTTCCCAGAGCGCCATGGGTCAGTGTGCATAAATCCACAGAGGCAGTGAGGCCACAGGAAAGCCTGGTAATTCCTGGCCTCAAGGGAGTGGCCCCAAGATGCTTGAGGTCAGTGGGGCACACACTGCGGGTGAGGGGGAGGGTGTTTGCTACTGAACCCCAGAGGGTGCCTGTGAGAAGATCTGTTCCCTCTAGAGGGCTTAGAAGGGGAATCCCTGAAGCCTAGGATGGGAGTCAGGAGGGAACATCCGTGTGTTTTTGTTGGTTTGTCTGGTGGTTTGGAGTCGCTCCCAGCTACGCTCGGGGCTCTCTCCGGGTGGGCTTGGGGGACCATAGGTGGTGCAAGGGATTGAAGCCCTGGTCACAGCAAGGGGGAAGGATCCTTGGGCTAGTTCCCCTAGTCACTGTCCACTTCTTCAGTGCCCACCTAAAGCTCAGAGGGGCCCAACCTGAGCACTGCTGGGTGTGATAAAAAGGAAAAGGAGAAAGAGAACAAGGAGCGCGAATGTGAGGCTCACAGGGACAGCACTGGCAGAGCCATGTACCCCGCGGATGCCGGCACACCAGTACCACCCAGCCCAGTGGGAAGGGGCCCCCAACTCTCCTCAGAAACAGAACAGAGCATGTTGCCCCCTGGAATCCGAAAGAGTCCCAGGGTGCTCCTGGCCCTGAGGCCCTGCGGGTAAATGCTGCGGCTGCTCTATCTGAACAGACTCATCAGCCCCAGCGTGGGTCCCCATGAGTCTCCCTGCCCCCACGCTGGGCTCCTGACTTACAGGGGAGCAGGAGGCCCACAGGAGCCTTAGGAAAAAGCCAATGAGGCACTCGGGAGACCGGTACCTGGCACCTTCCCCTCACCACCTCCCGAGATGCTCCTGATCCTCACCCCTGCCTGGCAGTGAGCCTGAGGCACTGAAAAATGGGTTAATGCAAAGGAGGGGGGAGAAGGGTTGAGGGCTGGAGGCCGCTCTGCAGGCCCGCCACCTCCTACCCAGCCTGGACACAGCGGGGTGAAGCACTGTCCTTCTGCCACCCACGGTGCAGGCCCTGGTGTCCGGGATGCTGACACTCTTTGTCCCACAGCCAGGGATGGGGCACAGACTCACTGGCCACACGGGGCAGCGCAGTGGCCACACACACACAGGCCACAAAAGACCCACTCCAGGGGCTTCTTGGTAGTGCCAACCATGAATGTCCAGGGAAAACCAAGGGTCCAGAGTTCAGGGCTGACAACTTGCCCTCTCTGTCGGTGTGCCAGGTGCCGTTCCCTGCCAGGCTGGCTCCGGGCCAGGGACGCTGCACCCGCCTATAGGTCTGCAGTGCCGGGAGATCTGGGCTGCTGAGTGCCAGTCTCAGCGGGGCCTGGGCAGGGGGGCATGGAGGCTCCACGCCGCCGGCGGCCCCAAACCGCTGCCTCAGCACAGACTGTCGTCCCGAGAGGTTGCGGGAGGTGCAGGGCCCAGCAGGGCAGCTCAGGTTGCTGCCCGGCCCAGAACTTTCCAGGACTACTGTCCCCTCAGGGAGGTCACACAGGGGCTATAATGGGGAGAGCAAGGACATGTTCCCCGAGCCAGTGCCCGGGACCCCTGTGCTTGCAGGCACAGAAAACTGGCATGGAGAGACACCCTGAGCCACACTAGGCCCCAGAGAGCCCCGTCTGCCACACACCACCAGCCCGGAGGTGCCTTTCATCTCCCTTCCTCCCTGGCAGTGCAGCTCCGGTTACCCCGTGTGGTCACCCTGTGCGTTCACTCGACAGTGGCTCCTCGGGCACTGCTCCTGTGCAGGACATAGGGATTCTCAGCCCCTCTCCAGCCGAGGGAGGGGACATGGGGGGGGGGAGGCTGCAGGCAGCCGCCCAGGCTCTGTGCCTGCTGGGTGAGGGACCTTCTGGAGTACTGGGGGACCTGGGTGATCCTTGAAGAAGCAGCCGGCAGCCCCCAGATTCAGCATAACTCCTACACAGACAGACAGACAGACAGACAGATACACACACACACACACACACACACACACACACACACACACACACACACACACCAGCACAAAGAGACATCACAAGCCCAAGGCAAGTGGGCCCACCCGCACCCCCACCTCCACTCCAAAGGCCCAGACAGGGACCAGGGACGCCCAATGGACCAAGCAGCCCCCTGCTTGTTCTGACTGTGCCGCTGCCAGCTGAGAAGGAGCCAGGCAGACTCCTCTCCCTGGAGAGACACGGAGGCAGGGACAGATGCGGGATGCAGCTTGGGCAGGGATGGGGGAGTAACTGTTACAAGCACGGAGCAACCCCCACCTTACCACGCCTGATCCCACATGCCGTGCTGGGTCAGGTAGGTACCATCCCCATCATGGAGGTAGAAAGGAAAGAAGCAGAGCCCGGGGACCCCCGCAGGCTGCTGGGCTCCCTCCACCCCTGCTGCGGACCCGGCCAGCACCTTTTGTCGGAGCAGTTTGCTGCGCACGCGGCCCCAGAGCCGGGCTCCGGTGTTGAGGGCTCGCTTGCTCCCCGGCTCCTCGAGCTGCTCCAGGGGCTCGCACACCGCCGCCGTCAGGCTGCAGTCAGGCTGGGGCAGGACGTCGGTCATGCTGGCCACAGCACCCGGGGCTCGCGGGTCAGCTCCGGAGAGTCGCTGCGGCGGGGAGGTGCAGGATGCCGGGCGCGCGGGGCCAAAGCGTTCAGGCTTGGCTTTCCCCTCCTCTCCGTCTCTCAGGAGACTGCCGCACCCCCAGGAGAGCAGCCCCGCAACTCCCAACTCCCAGCGCTGGCCAGCAGGACTGCCCGTGCCTGCGCCACAGACGCGGGGAGCGCCCGCCCCCACCAGAGGAAGTGACTCAAAGGAGGCGCTGGAGGCTGCCCCCTCCAAAAATCCAGCCTCCGGGTTTAACTCCTGGCAGCCCTGGGCCGTCCCTCCAGCCCCCAGGAAAGAAAGTTTGACTCGCAGCTAAACACATCCAAGCACGTCCCCTGGGGGGTGGGGGGATCCCCTTAACCCCATCACCACCAGGCTGCTCCCGAAGGTCTTAGGGGACTGCCAGAGAGGGTCTGCAGGGACCCGGCTCAGCACAGGAGCTGTATTTTGGCCGTCGCAGAAGCCCACCTCCCTGGCAAACCTCCACCCCTCTCCAGCACCCGCCCTAGAGTTCCACTCCCTCCCACTCTCAAGGCCCGCCCCCAGGCCAGCCTGGTGACAGGGGCAGAAGTGTGGGAGACACAAACATCCTCTGCTGGAGAGTCCCCTGGGGCTGGGCCGGGGCGCCAGTGGCAGAGCATATGTCTTACATTGATCCATCCCCACCCCCATCTCTCTGGGAGCCCCTGAACACTGCAGGGTGTGGCCCCGCACAGTGACACAGATGCCTTGCGGCCGCGCGCACACACACACACAGAAGGCAGGGCAGCAGCGGACATGGGGGTCCAGCGAGACACACGCCTCACCAGAAAGGCCCCTCTGGAAGCTAGTGCTCTGGGAGGCAGAGGGACCAGCGCCCACTTTGGGCAGGCCGACGGGTACCAAGGCAAGCTACAAGAACTGAATTTTTTCTTTTTGGGTCACACTCAGTGGTGCTCCAGAACTGCTCCCTGGGCAGTGCTGGGGAGCTCTCGGGTGGGGGGAGGGTTTCCCAGTATGTGAAGGAGCCTGCTGAGCCCTCTCCCAGCCAGAAGAACTTGTTCTGACCTGCAAGTTAGTGACACCTCTGAGAAGTGAGCCTGAGAAGTGGAATCATTTTGCGACGACACAACACCAGCTGGTACCCGGAGACGAGTGGAACACAAGGTTGGGGTCCACTGTGCCAGGATGGGGGGGTCTGGGCATCCCACACTGAGGTTCACATATGGGAAGCCCGGGTTTGGGTTCAATCCCTAGGCCCCCATGGTCTCCAGGCACCACTGTGAGTGACCCCCAGCACAGCTGGGAGCAGTTCCCAGCCACCCCCCACCAACACTCAACCCCTACCCTCAAACCAAAAGCCCCACTAGCAGCTTCAGGCCTCCCAGAAGTGTGGCTGGTATTTGACAGTCAGGAAGTTTTGTGGGTTGGAGCCGGAGTGATAGTACAGTAGGTAGGGCACTTGCCTTGCACGCGGCGGACATGGGTTTGATTACCCCGACATCCCATACGGTTCCCCAAGCCCGCCAGGGGTAATCCCTGGGTGCAAAGCCAGGAGTAACCCCAGAGCACTGTGAAAGGTGGCCCCAAAACCAAAATTTTAAAAAAAGGAAGTTTTGAGGCTGCCCACAGGGCAGGTGGGTCAGGGCACAGAAGCCCTGAACTGGGGCTGGAGCGATAGCATAGCAGGTAGGGCGTTTGCCTTGCATGTGGCCCATCTGGGTTCGATTCCCAGCATCCCATATGGTTCCCCGAGCACCGGCAGGAGTCATTCCTGAGTGCAGAGCCAGGAGTAACTCCTGTGCATTGCCGGGTGTGACACCCTCCTCCGCCAAAAAATAAAATAAAACCTACCTGAGCCATATGGGAAAGGAAAACATAGATTAGCAGCCCTCTTCACCTATTTTCATTTCTCATTAATAAAACTTCAAAAAAAAAGAAGCCCTGGACACTGGCAAGGATCCTGCTGGCTGTCCCAGCAAACGTCAGAGCCCCCTGTGTTTCCTGGGGAACACGGATGGCCTCGCCTCCGAGCTGGTCAGGGTCACAAGCTGCTCTCTGCCGGGTGTGCCACAGGCACCGCGCTAAACTCCGTGTGCGGAAACAACTCTTCAAGTGCTCCCCAGAACCAACACTCCCACTTTGCCTGTGAGGACACAGGCCAGGATGTAGATGTCTGGCTGAGTGCCCAGCTCAGCCTGCCGGGGGGAGGCAGGGTCCAGGGATCAGTGCTCGGGTGCCACGCTCCACACCCCCTTCTGCAGGGCATATTAGGGTCACAAGCAGCCTCCCTGCCTCTGGGTCAACAATGCTCAAAGTCCTGAAGGAGCGGGGGAGTGACTCCAGCCTGAGCAGTTGAGGCCTCAGCTGCCCTCTGAGCTAGTGGCACCGGCCAGCCCGGGAAAGGGTCAGGCAGCTTCCTCAGCCCCCGCAGCCCAGAACCCCCTTTCCTCCGGGAAGACTCTGAGCCTCCTGCAGCCCTGACTACCATCACACTCACTGCAGAGACACCAACGGAGGATGTGCTGTGTGCATGGGCCTCGGGCAGGGCTGCAGGACCAGACACAAAGACCCTTCGACACTGTGGACCCCGAAGAGCACTGCATCACCAGGCCCCATGCTGAGCCACTCTCCTGGCTGGCTGCGGGTGGCTGAGGGGCTGTCGGGGCTTCCTGAGAACCACTGGGGAGGAGCCCCCCATGCCCATCCTCCAAGAAACAAACCAGAAAGCAAATCCTGTCCAGAGACGAAGCTGCAGGGGGAGGGGCGGGGGCTGAAGGCCCTGGGAGCACCCTGGGAGCACTCCTTGCAGTCAGCAAATACCAACCCCCACCCTCCCTGCGCCAGGCGAAGGGGAACCCAGCAAGGCCTTTCTTTCTCTTCAAGAGAGCTGTCTGGAATTAAGAAAATTTTAAAAAGAGGGGTGCGGAGAGAATACAGGGTTAAGGCCCTTGCCTTACACATAGAAAACTCCAGTTCAATTCCCCAGGACCCCCCCTTGGGAGCCCCCCCAAGCCCCACCAGAAGTGATCTCTGCCCTGAGCACTGCTGGGTGTGGCCTCCCCAAACAACAAAGGTCTGGGGTGATAGTATAGCACATTGGGCCTTTGCCTTGCACACGGCTGACCTGAGTTTGATCCCCAGCAGTACATACGGTCCCCCCTGCCCAAGTCCTGCTAGAGCACAGAGATAGGAGGAAGCCCTGAGCACCAATGGGGGTTGCATTCCTCCCCCTCCCCCCCCCCACACAAAGGTTACAGTATCAGCACAGATCAAAGTATGAGAGAATAGAGGGGAAAATGTCTAGCCGGAGGCAATCAGAGGCAGCTTCCTGGAGGAGGAAGGTTAGCCCAAGACCTTTGGAGCTAAGAGCTAAGGAACGCAAAGTCACGGGCCCCAGTCTCTGCTCCCCAGGCTCCCATGCAGCTGCAGTGGCACTTATGTAAGCAGCCGGGAAGGTGCGGCAGTGACTGCTGACTGCATTCACCTGCTGCAGACGACCGGAGAGCCCTTCGCAGCCGCTGGGCAGGCACAGAGCTGGCCCTTCGTGGGAGCACCACGGCTCTCTCCCCTTCAACTGTGCCAGTCACCGGGTGCTTTTCTTACGGACGAGAAGGCTGTGCCACGCAGGGCCCCTGCCTCCCCGCCTGGGGCTGCGTGGGTTCTCTGCCCAAAGCTCTCTGCTTGTCTGTCTTAGCAGTTCCAGGCTCAACACTGTCTGGGGGAAGCCGCCTCCGACGGGCTGCAGGACCCACACAGAGTCTCCATGGCAGCGTAGCCACAAGCAGATGGGCGGCCGCTCGGGAGGCTCGTGGGCCCTCTGAGATGCTCATCTTTCCCTCCTCCCCCTTCCAGGGCAGGATGCAGGGGTGGGGGGCTCTCTGGGACAGCAGGCTCACCCCCCCACCTCCAGCCCCCATGGAATCTTCCCTTCGAGAAGCAAATGGTCCAGGGGCAGCTACAGGAGGGGGCCTCTGTGTGCAAGACAAATGTTCTTAGCAAGTTCCTCAAAAGCAGCAGCATGAATTCAGGTCCTTGCAGCTTCCCTGGGGCCCTTCCTCATAGCTCTGCAGGGGCTAAGATCAGGCCGCCCTGGCCACCCAGGAGGTGGCCCCATCTCACGCTCCCACCCCTCACCCCCGCCTTGGTGTCATCCAGCCACACCTGGCAAGACCCGCCTCGGAGGACCCTCGGGGAGCTCGGGGAGCCTGTCTGGGTAAACAGAGCCTGGGCGGTGAGTCTCACGCCAGCAGATGTTGCTGCCTGTGGAATTGAAAACATTCCGAGGGGGCCGCCCCATGCTCCCTGGGCATGCTGAGCAGGCTGTTCTTCAGGGCGCCGGGAGGACCCTGCTGGAGGGGGGTGCCGCTTGGCGCCATGTACACGGCTGGGATGGAAGTGGGCTGGGTTCAGACGGCAACAGGAGGACAAGAGCGGGGGCAGGCAACACCTGCAGCCTGAGATGGGGGTGGGGAGGGCACTTCCAGGCAGACCCTCTGGCCTGGGGACCCAGGAAGATGGTGCTTTCTTAGAAACGAGAAAAGAGAGGCCAGATCAATCAATCAATCAATCAATAGCAGGGAGAGTGTTTTCCTTGCACGTGGCCTGGCACCCCACATGCTCTCCCGAGCAGTGCCAGGAGTGATTCCTGAGTGCAGAGCCAGGAAAAACCCCTGAGCATTGCTGGGTGTGGCCTAAAATTAAAAAAAAAAAACAAAAAACCTAGAGATGAGGTTGCCACTTCTCCCCCACAATTGGAACAACTTCCCATCCCCCAAGCCCAAAAGAGAACCCCAATTTCATCCTCTGGTCAGCCAGGAAAGGGGGTTCTGAGCAGCCTGACAGACACCCCAGTGAGGAGCAAGAAGGCAGGGGAGTGTGCCCCCTGGCCAGCCAGGGAGTCCCTAGTGCTGGAGCCAGAGTCAAATGGGGCCAGGGTCGGGGGTGAGTGAGGCCTCAGTGGGCAGCAGCAGGCCTGGGAGATGTGGGGAGCCCCGTGGGGGCCCCGGAAAGGAAGACCATAAGCCATGCAGGGCCCTGCGGGGATCGCCAGGTCACCAGCACGGTGCTCAGGGGTCTCCATGCTTGGGAGACCATGTGGTGCTGGGGAGCAAGCCAGGGTTGGGGAGAATAAAAGAAAGTTGGCGGCCACCCGACCTGCTCACACCTCCTCTCAACTCTGCACAGTTACCCCCGGGCAGAACTGAGAGCCTCTGGTCCTGTCGTAAGAGGATGGCTCAGCCCTCCAGCTCTGTCTGTGCTGCGGGGCGGGACGGTGCTGCTCCAGGACCGTTCTCGTGACAGTACTGGCACTCAGGCCAGGAACTGGGCCCCACTCTACCAGAGAGGGGCAGCAAATGTGCGTGCGTGTGTGTGTGTGTGTGTGTGTGTGTGTGTGTGTAACAAGGAAGGCTGGGAACTGGGCCTCGATCTACCAGAGGGGCAGCAGGTGTGTGTGTGTGTGTGTGTGTGTGTGTGTGTGTGTGTAATAAGGAAGGCTGGGAACTGAGCCTCGCTCTACCAGAGAAGGACAGCAGGTGTGTGTGTGTGTGTGTGTGTGTGTGTGTGTAATAAGGAAGGCTGGGAATTGGGCCTCACTCTACCAGAGAAGGGCAGCAGGTGTGTGTGTGTATGTGTGTGTGTGTGTGTGTGTGTGTGTAGCAAGGAAGGCCTTTTAAGGAAACTTCCAGGCCAGTGTCCTGGATGTGAAACTCTTGTCTTATCTCCTCTCTCTTTGGGAAAACTCTCTGGGCCTCTGCTTGTTGGCCTGGTTCCCCTCAGTAGCCACATTAACAGGAGGACACTTAGCAGCTGCCGCGCTGCGGTCACCCGGGGTCAGAGGCGGCAGCATCGGCCTCCTTGGCCCAGATGAATCGGGGCTCTGGCCTCTCTGGACCGGTTACTCTGCTTGACTCAGGTCCCTCAGAGGCAGACCAGAGGGCACTAGCCTGCCTGCCTGCCTGCTGGCCCCAGGGGGGCTGCCCAATGCAGGGGACGGGAGAGAGGGCGACTTCAGCCTCCACCTGCTTCTGTCTTCAGGCTCCCCCAAATCAGGAGCACTGGGGAGTGGGAGCCGGAGTGGGTACTGGGGTCTGTGGAGGCGTTTGGCAAGCGGGGTGGTTCTCCCTGGGGTCTGGCCCCACTACCCCAGTGTCCCCATCACTGCTGCTCCCAGTAAATGGGGTCTGCTTGGAAGACAGAAGGGGGCGCTAGGGAGCACAGCCACCCCACAGCCCCCCTCCCCCTCCCCACTCCCCTTACCCCCCAGCAGGCAGGACAGGACAGGGTTCCAGATACCAGGCCCCAGGTTCCTGGAGGGCTTTCCAACCTTACCCCTTGTCTGGGCAGGCTCAGAGGTGACCGAGGGTTGAAGGGTCAAAGGGTCAGGGACTGGGGCAGACCCTTCCCTGAGTGGGGCAGCAGCTCAGCATTCACACTGGGTGCGGAGGCGGGAGAAGGGAGCTGGGGAGAGGCTGGAGACTGAGCTGGGTGAAAGGGGACCCCACCATGCTCCAGCTGCGTCCAACCAGGCACCCCCCAAGGTGGGCAGGGTCTGAGGAGAGAAGGGGATTATGGGGCTGTCAGCAAAGTCACCCCTAAGATAGAGAGGAGGGGGGAGGAGAAAGGATGGGAGATGGTGGAGAGGGGAGAAGAGAGAGGGTGGGGATGATGGAGGGAGGAGTGGGGAGGAGGAGGGAGAGGAGAGGGAGGAGGTGGAAGGCGGAGGGGGAGGAGTAAAGGGAGGAGGGGAGGGGGGAAGGAGAAATGAGGGGTGAGGAGAGGAGAGTGGGGAGGGGGAGGCAGCCCGGCTCTGAGCTCTGGACAGGCTGGCGGGCAGCTCGAATGTCCCCCTGGCCCGGAGCCCAGTCCCCTCCCCATGCCCGAGCTCCCAGTGCTGCCAGCCCAGCAGGCTCCCGGGCTCTGCCTGCCAATGGGGCAGTCAGTGGTGGGGAACCAAGCTGAGGCAAGGGGCTGCCCCAGGGCTGGGGTCAGGCAGGAACTGAGCAGTGGGGCCCTCAGGGTCTCGGTCCTTCCCCACAGGGCTGGACCCTGGGAATGTGCTCAGCAGCCCAAGGGCAGGTCCCAGCTGGGGACGGCACATCTGGAGCCGGAGGGCCGGGCTGGAAATAGTCCGGGATAAACATTCTCGAGTCCCCAGGGCCCAGGAGGCCACGGCAAACTCAGGGGGAGTGTGTGCATGCGGGTGGGGGCGGCGGCAGGGGGTGTCCAGATGGAGAACCTGGGGCCAAAACCCCCCTGGCAGCTGTGGGGGAGGGAGGGCCCCGAGCAGGGAGAGGAGGGGTGCACCGGGGCAGCGGCTGCACTGAGTGTCCACCCCCACTTGCCCCCACCTGCCTCTGAGGCTGCGCTGCACGCAGCTCCCTGTGAGCTGTGCCTGTGGCCACCTCTCCCCCCTCCAGGCCCCTTAAGAACAAAACAAAACCCAACCCCAACCAGGTCTGTGGGTGCCCTCAGGATTCCTGGCCTGCAGGGGCCTGGACACCACCACACACACTCCTGAAGCCCTGACCTGGCCTGGCCAGCCCAGGGCCCACCCGCTCCTCTCTACCTACCCCCTGCAGTCAAGGCCCAAGGACCAAGCCTTAAAGTGGTCACCAATGTGCTGGCCGTTATGCAAAATGATTGGTTGGTTTTGTCTTTGAAGTCATTTGGTTTTTATATATAAGCACACAAGGCTCAACCTTTAACAACGTGTTACTAATCTCTTATAGAAGAAGGTCTTGATGGCTCCTGGGTGAAATACAACAATCTTCACACACACGGTTCCTCCAAGAGACCTTTTTTTGGTCTCTATTTTAGTAGACTATTCAAAACAAGCAATACAAAATAAATTGTTTCAGTTCTACTCTGGGGGCAGGGTTTGAGGTTTGGGATACAAATATGGTGGTGGGATTGGTGTTCGAATATTAAATGTAATTAAATATTGTGAAAAAATTAAAAAAAAATAAAGTGATTTGGTTTTGTCTTTGGTTTATTTTGATTTGGGGGCCACAACCATGGGTTCTCTGGGCTCACTCCTGGTTGTGTCACAGGGATCACTCCTGGCGGTGCTCAGGGGACTGTATGTGGGGGGCCCGTTCAGCCACATGTAAGGCAAGTGCCCTAACCTCTGCTTTCTCTCTGACCCCAGAAAATGTCTTTTTTTTAAAAAATAAACTATGTGAAGGAATTCTGACAATGTATCCAGAAACAGGCCATTATAAAGAATACATACAGACCTAGAGAAAAAAAAAAAGGTTTATAATAACATCACAAGAATGTAGGGAGAAGCAAACTCGGCGCCCTGATCAAATGACAGGGGGATAGAGATATAGGACTCCGAGCAGGGCACTTGCCTTGCACACAGAAGACATGGGGTTGATCTCCGGCACCCCATATGGTCCTGTGAATCCTATCAGAAGTGATGCCTGAGCACCGCCAAGGGATGACACCCCCCCCACACATCATCCCCCCCAAGCAAAAATAGACACGGAGCATAAGGTCTGGAAGCTGTTTTCGGAGAGGTGAAAGGGCAGTCTGCAACTCGGTCTGCGACTCTTGTCAGGTCCTTTTCTCGGACTGCAAGGTTAACTAGAAACACTGCTTTTGGAATTTTAAAAAGCTGATACTTCACTAGCTCTTCAAGCTGTGTGCTCCCGTGATTACTATCTCGCTTGCTTGTCTCGTCTCTGCTTGCTTTTTCCACTCTCGAGAAGCCTATGTTCTCTCTCGAATGCACACTTCCTCTCTTCCTCACCCTCCTGTCTTTCTTCTTTAAAATACTTTTAAATTTAAAGGAGCGTGATTTACAAAGTTATTGATACATTTTAAACATGTACTATTTCAACACCAACCCCACCACCAATGCCAGCTTCCCTTGGTCCTGGCCCACCTGCCGTCTTGACAGGCACATTTCAGTTTGGTGATTTCTAGCTTAGATCTCATGTTTTCAGGCCCCTCTACATCTTTTTCACTCAGCGTTTTTTTTTTTTTTTTGATCCTTTAGGTCACATCCGGTGGTGCTCTGGGGACCATATGAGATACCGGGAATTGAACCCAGGTTGGCCGCCTGCAAGGCAAACACCCTCCCCGCTGTACTATTGCTCTGGCCCCATAACTCAGTTTTCTTCAACAAAAACAATCTTGTGTCACATAGAAACCCCCCCCCCGCACCCAAGCCCCCTGATGCTCTCTCCACCCCTCCCGGGAGCCGCATGGCAGCCTCAGTGTCCGCCCCTCCTCTGGCTTCCTGCAGCTCCCAGAGAGAAAAACTAGAGCAAGCATGGTGGGCCCTGGTGCCAGCTGTCCAGTCTGGCTTCCTTCCCTGGCAGGGGACGCACGTACCCTGCGATGCTCAGGGAACATTCCTGTCCACGGGACCCAGGGGTCACTTCTGTCGGTGCTCACCGGCCACGTGGTGCCAGGCTGGGGCCTGAGCCTTGTGTGCAGAGCCTGTGGGTCATGTGATGCCGGGCTGGGGTCTGAGTCAGCGCGCAGAACAGGCCCGTGGGTCACGTGGCGCCTTAGCCCAGCATGCTGAGCCCGTGGGTCACGTGGTGCCAAACTGGGGCCGTGCAGAGCCTCTGGTGCCGGTGCTCTGGACCTGCACCTATACCACCTGGTTATTGATCTGTTCATTGACTTGCTGGTCCGGCCCCGGGGCTTCCTTCGGGCGTGGCCAAGTACAAGGCAGGGGAGACTCCTGCCCCGTAGCGCCTGCCCCACCGTCTGCATTTCTCAGTGAGGACATTCCCGGCCCAAGAGTCTGCACTGGCCCTGTGGGGCTCCCGGGGAGCTCCCAATACCACCAGCCTTGAGCATCTTGCCTTGCGCTCCAGGACCCTGGCGGACACTGAGACTTGTCTTCCCCACCTGGCAGTGGACCCCCGGAGGCAGCCCCCGCAGGAACCCCTGTCCAGGGAAGAGGGCTGGGCTGGAAGGGAGCTGCCACAAACGACAGGCCTGGAAGCAGGTGCTGGGGCACCCGAGGCCTGGGCAGGGTCACCCCCAGAGGAGGGAGCAAGGCGTCCCACACACGGGCTCCTGACTCTGACTGGCCGACACAGTCACTGGGTCTCAGGCCACTGTTATGCTGGGCAGGGTGAGGAGCAGTGAGGTCCCATCTGGGGGCTGACCCCCAGGGATTATTCAGAGGTTGTTCTGGTGCTGGAGGCCACCCTTTCCCCCCCACTACCATGCCAGACAGACGCAGACAAGGAGACTCATCTCTGGAGTCAAGGCCCGGAACCTCGGAAACAGGCTTCCCCATGGTGTCCTGGTTATGCTGAGCGAGGGAGGGGTGGGGAGAGATATGGGGGCCCTAGGCCCCTCCCTGCCTTTTCTCCAGGCTACCCCCAAAGACTCAGACCTTCCCCTTCTCCCCCACCCCCACCCTTGTACAACAGAGCCCTACCGGTCCCTTGTGGGGGGGGAGGGGGGTGAACACCGTGGCACTGCAGGGCCTGGCCATTCAGTCTGGACATCCTGGGTGGCTCTGAGGGTGGTCCCAGCACGTGGGATCCGAGGTGCAGCCCTCCCCGATGCCCACGGCTGTCTCTGCTCAACGGGACAGGCCTAGCCGGGGGGAGGGGTGGTGCAGGGCCGCAGCTCTCTCCCTGCCCACTCGCAGGCCCGGGCCAGTTGGCAGCCCAACAGTTTGTGTTTCTTTTCATACCAACGCCCGGGCATTTAGCATTCCTCGAAGCTTAAACACAGAGACGCTCGCCTTCCCAGACTGCTTTTCTGCCTTGCCAAACATAACCTGGCTTCCCCCGCTCCCCGCCTCCATCTGCTCCTGTCTCCGAGACGCAGTGATTTATGGCATGCGCCCCAGGGGCCTGAATGCTGACACAGCAGGAAGGAGGGGAACTGAGGGCAGGGAGTCCAGGTGGGCATGGACGAGGCTGGCGAAGGAACCTGGGACAGGCCTGCCAACTGTCCCCGCTGCACGGTGATCCCTGCATTGCACCTGCAGCCGCCCCACAGCCGGGTCTCTCGCGGGGCCTTTGGGGCTAGCCACGAACCCCAGCTGCCCACTAAGCCAGCCCAGGGCTGTGCAGATGGGGCTCCTACCCCTCATCTCTGGAAAGCGGGGCCAGGTCTGGATTGAGCACGTGCCCTCCTCAGCCCTGACGGCCTCAGTAAGGAAGATGTGGCTTGTGGTTGCCTAGCAACACTGTCTCCCTGGTAACGGCACAGGTCCCTTGTTGGAGCCGGGGACAGGAGGCGGGCAGCAGGACAGACAGTCCACAGCAGGCCCTATGGACCACCACATTGGGTTCCGCCGAGAGCCAGAGACCAGCAGCCACGGGGTCAGAGGCCTCTGACCATGGCCCACGTCCAGCGCACGCAGTTACTGGGGCTCCTGGGCACAGACTCCCCCCAAAACCAGGCTGGTCTGGTGATGCAGTGGGGCCACATACGTGCTGGGTTCCACTCATGGGAGAGGGAAGGCTGCTGTCTTGTTGCCATGGGCGCTATCTGCAGAGATGCAGGCCGCAGACGGGCACACACCCCCAGGAGCCTGGCCCTGTCCAGACTCCGACCACAACAGACCCAACTCCACAGAGACACACAGACCTGCCAGCGTCAGCAAACTGCACAGGGCAGTGAGGACCACAGCCAGACCCCGGCTTCCCCAGACCCTCCATCAAGGGTCGGAGCCAGATGGCCGATCTTACACAGCATCTCAGCTCCCGCTCAGAACCCCTGCAGTGGGTGCAGCACCCTGGGCAGTGCCCACTATGCCGCTAGGGCAACAGACACAGCGGAACCTGAGGGTCTGGGACCCCCGAGTCTAGCCCCCCACCCCGGGCCGATGCCTTAGGCCCACAGCACTGAATGACTGATGCCAGCACAGAAGCCACAACTGACTGCAGTGGGTGTGGACTCCAGCTGCAGGTACATGCGGTGTCCCCAGAGTAGGCGCGGAAGCCCAAGGATTGACACGCACAGGCTCTGGGACCGGAGAATGTCCGGCTGCAGCCCAAAGGTCAAGCGCACGGCGCCCCGGCCCCTCACCTGGATCTGCCCTTTCCCCATGATCTTGTCCACGATCTCGTTGTTGTCCTTGTTGACCTTGGTCTTGTCGTAGCATTTCTCGTAGCACAGGATCCGCAGGGACTGGGAGCCCTCCAGCTCGATCTCGAACTCCTGGGGGGAAACGGGAGCAGGCTCTGAAGCCCACAGTGGGGAGCCAGCCGAGGAGAGGGGAGTGGGGGGTGGGGCACCCACTCACCTCATCCCACTTGGGCTCCATCGTGTCCCGGAACACCCTGGTCTTGGCTTTGCTGACGAAGTAGCCGAAAGAGTCCACCTCCAGCGTGCAGTAGAGGTCTGCAGAAAGGCAGAGATGGCCGTCAGGCGGGGGCAGGGCGGGGGAGGTAGAGGCAGGAATCTGTTCCTCTCAACACCCTGGGGTCCCTGTGTGCAGCCCCAAACACTCTGGCTGGAACCTCCCTCTGGTCCCAGTCTCAGCCCAGCTGCTGTCATTCACCAGTGAGGCCTCCACCAGCACCTCCCTGACCACACTGACCCCAGCCCCTGACCATGCTGACTCCAGCACCCCGACCACACTGACCTCCAGGTACCCTGACCATGCTGACCCCCAGACCCCCCTGACCAAACTCCCAGGCTCCTGAGTGTGCTGACCCCAGCCCCTGACCACACTGACCTCCAGGTACCCTGACCATGCTGACCCCCGGGCTCCTGATCATGCACCCCCAGGGACCCCTGACCATGCTGACCCCAACCCCCCAACCATGCTGACCACAGCCCCTGACCATGCTGACCCCCAAGCTCCCCTGACCAAACTGACCCCAGGTCCAAATATGCTGACCCTAGCCGCTTACCACACTGACCCCCAGTCCCCTGATCACACTGACCATAGTCCCTGATCATGCTGACCCTAGCCCCTGACCACACTGACTCCCAACCCTCTGACCACGCTGGACCCCAGCCCTCCTGACCACGCTGACCCCAGCCCCCTGACCACTATGACCCCTCAGGTGCCCTGACCACACTGACCCCAGCCCCCTGATCACACTGACCCTGAGTCCCGACGCTGCCCAGGGGCCTTATACATGGAAGTCAGTGTTTGTGGGGCAACCAAATACCCCCATGGCTCGCGGTGCCGTCCCCTCACAGCACTTCCGCCAACAGACCAGATCCCCCCTGGCACTGTGGGGGAGACAGGTCCCAGGGACTGACCCCGGGGGCCCCAACCGCAGCCTACAGGGCCCCTCAAGTTTCCGCCTGGGGACACCAAGGCTTGGTGGCTTTGGGGTTCGTGTCTTGCTTCTTGCTGTGTGTCCATGGGGAACAAGAGTGGTGACTCAGCAGTCCGAGTCAGGAGTGGGCGGCACTGAGAGCTCGGGCCCCGTGGGCTTTGGGCAGCGGTGGGCAGCACCCAGACCTAGCAGGGACCGGCCCAGAGACCTCATGGGGACAGGCAGCTGGGGGAGAGCGCTAGACTCAGGGGCGGCACCTGAGTCATTCCTGGGACTCAGGGACTGGTCAGTGCTGGGCTTCCAGCAGGCAGAGCAGGCACCTGGCCCGGGCAGAGGCAGACTGAGCGACAAAGCATGTGTGCGGTTTGCCCTGGAGAGTTGGGGACACGGAGGAGAGGCTGACTACTGAGGAACTCACGATTCACCTGAATGTCTCTGAGGGGCTGTTTGTAGGCAAAGGAACAACCTCTGTGGGTGCCCTCAGGGAGGTGCAAAGGGCAACCCCCACTACCAGGGAGGAAGGGAAGGGATGGGAGCGGGAGAGTCAGAATCTTGGGTTTTTCTGGATCACACCTGGCAGTGAGCAGGGGTTTCTCCTAGCTCTGCACTCAGGAGTCACTCCTGGCAATGCTCGGGGGACCATAAGGGATGCTGGGGTTCAAACCCGTGTTGCCCGAGTGCAAGGCAAATGCCCTTCACTCCAACCTGTGTGTGTGTTCTCTTTTGTGGTATCTGGGATGGAACCAGGCGATTCACACATGCAAATCAAGTCAGTACTGCAGAGCCCCAGCCTGCCCAGCCCTGGGTTTCAGATTTCCTGTCCCATTAAATTTCCTATTGTCTCTCTGAAACTCAGTTTTCTCATCCATAAAACGGGTGAATGGCAGCAACATAGCGGCTGGAGGTAAGGAAGGGCTGGCCCAGCCCACTCACAGTTCTGCTTCGCCTGCCCTGTGTGGGAGAGGCAAACGCCTCCAAACAGACTTTTGTTTGCACTTATTCACGCCCTATGTATTCCCAGATCATAGTTTGTGCTTCTTCCGTTTCTGCTGGATCACCCTTTCTTCCACGAACCTTGGCTCTGGTTTAGGGACAACCAGCTAACCAGCTCCCTCCCAGCGAGGACTAGGTCAGCGTGGCAGGGAGGACTTGGGGTGGGGTGTCGCTTGGTGAGCCCTAGAAGCTCCATGGCATGCCTGGGTCCTATGTCCAGCTGGATTCACTCAATGTCAGAGACTCAACACCTAAGGTCAGCATTGCTCCCCACGTGTTTAAGCAGGGGCTCTGCTGGGGCCAGACTCAGGCCCCTTGGGAAGGATGGAATGGGAAGCACCGCTTCCGTGAGGGACAGCCCCGGGCCACTGTGCTTCTGGACAGACGTACCCTGCATGGGGCCTAGAAGTTTCACACGGGTTCTTAAAGTGAACACGAAGATTTGAACCTCTTGATTTGTGTGATTTTTAGAAGTTTATGGGTCAAGTGAAGGCCTGAGTGATGACTCCAGCATGAATTCTTGAGAACTGGTACTACTGTGAGAAGCCAGTCAGGCTCAGAGGGGTTAAGAGACTTGCCCAGGGTCACATAGCAGATAGTGGGTTGGAGGCCGTAACTTCAGAAACCTGCCAAGAGGAGTGGGTTCCTCAGGAGGATGCCCCACACCTCAAGGCAGCTGGCAGACTGAGAGACAGAAACAGAGCAGGGCCCAGGGAGTGGGTGCAGAGGGGCGTTCTGGGCAAGCACTCCTGAGACAGGCACTTACTGGCTGATTGCTTAAACCCCTTGGCTGAGTGGACGATGACATGGAGGAAGCCGTAGAGTCCTGGCGACTCATCGTCTGCAAGAGAAAAGGGCGCAAGTCCATGCTAGGTTCCCGGCAGGGCAGCAGAGTCCCAGCACTGGGTCCGCGGCGCCCCCTGGTGGCCAGAAGAAGGCACTTCCGGCACCCACACTCCGTGCGTGGAACAGGTCCCCACTAGCCTCCTGGGTGAGGGCGTCCCCGTACGACACAGGGCACTGTCCCTGTCCCCCTGAGCCCTGCTGGGCCCGGGCTGCCCTCCTCTAGTCTAGCTTTTCAAAGTGGAAATGAACCAGTAACAGCGGTGTCTCTGTGCTAAGGGGAGGAGAGAGTGCCTAGCCCTGCCCCTGCGTGGGGCTTGGGGAGATGGCTTCATTCACTGCAAACAGCTTGTCTGAAGCCTCCTGTCATGGGGTGGGCCCTGTCCCAACGCCCCCAGGCACCCAGAATCCACCCTTCCCACTGCAGCAATAGATTCCCCAGGTGCTGACTGGGCACTCACGGCCCCCCGCACGGTTCTGACCCATCACTCCGCCTCAACTTCCCAGCTCTGCCCACGCTCCAGCCTCCAGCACCATCATCTGATCACCCCAAACACAGGCGGCTGGAATAAACCATCATGCCGGAGGGAGCCGGGCAGGCAGGAGGGGGTCACCTGGGGGCTCAGCAATCCCTGTGCAAGTCCCCAGCCACTGAACTGCGCAGAGCACAGAAGGAGCCCCTGCTCTGGGGGTCTAGCTGGGTCACTGCTGGGGACACTGGAGCCAGGCCTTACCGTCCTTATTGCTGGTGACAGGGATGTTGTGTACAGTCCGGAGTTTGAAGCAGGATCCCGTGAGCACCTGGAGCTCCACTGAGCTCAGGACAAACGCCTGGAGATCTGCGGGAGAAGCCAAGGGAGGAGACGGTCATCCCAGGTCCACCAGCACCAGTGGCTTGTCCATTCCCGGGGGTGGTGGCGAGAGCAGGCTGTTTCGGTCACTTCGAGGGAGGGAAGGGTGTGGAGCCCCTCATCCAGGGGCGAGCACTGGCCATGTTCACGGATGCCTTTCTGGAGTGGCAGGGGCACGCAGGTGACCATGCCGGATCCTGCCATGAATCCTCCCAACGCCTGGAGCAGATCCCCCACCTTCCTCCGCCTCCAACAGTCATGCCAGTTAAGTGGCACCTGTCCTGGCACCTCCCAAGGTGCTGAGGGGCAAAGAGCTGCCAGCATGTGAAAGGGGCTTGGAAGTGCTAGGGGCACTGTGGGCAGCGTGGAGCGGGCAAGCCGTTACCCTTCTTCTGAAGCTTCTGAATCGCCTCTCGCCACTCAGCGCGCTCGTAGTCCGACGACAGTAGGAACAGGTAGCTCTGAGGAGACATGAGGGTCCGGTCACGCCAGCACATTGCCGGGTTCCCGGGGGGGTGGGGTCCACAGCAGGACTCCTTACTCGGGCACTAACAGCGCAGGGACCTTCCCAGGAGGGCATGGCACCCCCTGCAGTGTGCGGTCAGCGCAGGTGGGAGCGGGGACCCTGATTGTGCCCTCCCCGCCTGCTGACCTTTCCGTTCCGATTGTGGATCCGGAAGGGGATGGTGGGGGAGTTGAGCAGCAGCAGGAACTCGTTCTCAAACATCTTCTTCTTCAGGCGCTCGATGGCCCGACTCTGCCCCTTGTTGGCTTTCTGTGGGGGAGGGAGGGTTCTGTTGGGTCCCCTTCCTTCCCCTGCCCGCCCGGCTCACCTGGTGGTTCCTGGTATTCCCCCGTCCTACCCTACCTCCACTCTGTGTGCTCAACACGGTTTCTCTCTCTTTTCCTGCAGCCTGGGGGCCGAGCTGATTTCCGAGACTGTTGAGTGATCCCCGCCACATGCACCTCTCATGCCAGCCAATGCAGAGCCACGCGCCCACACTCCATTCACACACAGCCCTCATTCTTCTACTCTTCACTCCTTGCCAATATTTCCCCTGTCCTCCCTCACCGGGGCCAGGGCGAGACACGGGTCAACCCGACAGGCCACCTGCTCTGTCCACAGGTGCCAGCCCCGCGCCGGCTCTCCCTGGAAGGGGCAGTGCTGGCTCTGGGGCAGGTGTTCCCTCCTGCCTGCCCTGGGGGGCTCGGCACCTCCCTGCAAGGTGCCCCGTGGTGTGTGGATGATGCCCTTCCCTCAGTGAAGAAAACTTTCAGCGCCAGGGGCCTCTCTGTGCAAACTCTTAGTCATGCCTACACATCGGTTTCCGTGGCTGGAGTGACAGAACAGTGGGCAGGGCACTTGGCTTACATGTGGCTGGCCCTGGGTCAATGCCCGGCATCCCATCTGGTTGTCCCAAGCCCTGCCAGAGGTGATCCCCAAGCAGGGTGAGGAATAAGCCCTGAGACAGACAGGTGTGGCCGAAAACAAAAGCAACTAACTAGATCCTGGGTACCAGGTGTGACACTGTCTTAAACATCTCACTTTCCCACATACAGCCCTGACTCTTGAGCACGAAAAGGCGCCAGCCTGGGCACTCAACAGACAGCCCACTATGCCCTCCCACACTCAGCCTCCCGCGGTCAGTCCCCTGCAGAAATAAGATACTCCCTCTGGAGAAGATGACCTTCTCCAATTTTTCAAGTTTGTCGTTTCGCCTGCCCCCCGCCCCCCATGCCAGGGATTGAATCCGGCACCTCATACAAGCAAGGCACTAGTCTCCCCCGGAGCACCATCCCACCCTCCAGCATGGTTATAAAGAGGCGCTCCTCTGTTATCGCATGCCACTCAGGGTGTGGCAAGAATCAGTTCTAATACCACAGCACTTTTTTTTTTTTTAACCACTAGGCTGGCAAAAACCCTAGCAACTGCACAAGGCATTGGAGCATGGGGAGACATGACTCAGGCGTGCTGCAGACAGGGATCAGAGGTGACCTGCGCAGAGGCAGTCCTGGCAAGGAAATGCACAAGACCTTTGCCCCAGCCCACCCACCGTACAGAATTTATCGGAGAGAGCTGAGAACGTGGGGACGCTGATGGCAGATTGAGTGTTCAGTGAAAAGAACCAGAACCAGAATTGGGTGGGACAGCGAGCGAGGGCATTGATTGGCCTTGCAAGTGGGCCAACCTGGGTTCGATCCCCGGCATGTCATGTGGTCCCCCTGAGCCCCACTAGGAGTGATTCCTGAGTGCAAAGGCACTGCCAGGTATGATCCCGAAACCAAAAGAAAAAATTAAAAAAAAGAATAAGATCCAGAAACAATCTGAATAGGTCCCTGAATAAGTCTGAATAGGTCACATCCGGCTATGCTCAGGGGTTACTCCTGGCTCTGCACTCAGGAATTACTCCTGGCGGTGCTCGGGGACCATATGGGATGCTGGGAATCGAACCTGGGGTTACAGGTTGAGCAGCTGCCAGAAAAAATGTGATGGGCCACAGTGGTGTGTGGTGCTCACTGAGCATATGTGTGAGCCACCAAACAGCACATGGGGCTCTGATCTCATTCGGGAAAAATACACGTACCTATTCTTGTGTATACCTGCCAGTGCAACAAACCCGGAGAGGCTGGAATAGATTCCAGACTGCTACCAGTGGGATGTGGGTAGTGGTCAGTTTTACTTGATACACTTTGCTATTCAGAGCATTTCGTTTCTTTTTTATTTTCTTTTTCTTTTGCCTCTTGGGTAAAAATAAGAGGTGTTGCTCAGATGTTACTCCTGGCTCTGCACTCAGGAATCACTCCTGGTGGGGCTCTGTAAGATATGTCCTTTCTCCCCTGCCACAGGGAGCATAGGTTTATTGGGTTACACCCATCACAGTGCTCCTGAGGCACTCCCATTCCTCTGTGTTTATCTGTAACCCCTTCTCTGTGCTTTGCTTCCCCAACCGGTCAATCACCTCTGTCTCCTAATCAGACTCTTGTAAGGTCAGAGTCTTCGAAGGACTCTGGATTTGTATTTGTAAGTTAAATATTGCTTTTCTCTTCTCCTTAAAATGTCCTTTGCATAGTTACTTTAGAGCAATGACCTTTTTGTATAGACACAGGAAGTTAATGAATGCTATGCTTTTGTAACTTGGGAGTTAATTGACTCTGAATAATATTTACTCCTGGGCATTTGTTTTCTTGACTTAAGCTTCAACTGCCCTTAGTTCCTAGCACCCCAAAAGCAGGTTCTTGATGAGGGACTGGATAAACCCAGGGCAAGCTGTGAGCTACCTTGGCACTGAAATGGGTCAGTCTAAAGCGCCATAATACTTAACTATAAGAGCACAGTCATGGACAAATTCTGTCATAATCCGAAACGTAACAACTGCATTAGGACCCTGGTAGGGTTAAGAAAGATTAATCTGGCCTGATACTATAGTCTGAGATCTACAGCGAGATGTCCCCAGGACAGCCATCCTATAAGCTTAATATATCTCTTATTGTGTCCATACAAAATGACTAATATTATTATTATTATTATTATTATTTCTTTTTGGGTCACACCCGGCTATGCTCAGGGGTTACTCCTGGCTCTGCACTCAGGAATTACTCCTGGCGGTGCTCGG
>JAOXYA010076743.1:0-11437 GCA_028565675.1 Sorex palustris
TAAAAATGGAAAAAGAAAAAAAAAGTAAGGTGGAGTTCATGCACAATTCAATCAGCTAATCAGTGGCTGAATAAATATCAGTACTCCTACAAAAAAAAAAGATGAATCCTCCAACATTGAGAATAAACTTTCTTTTTTTTCTGGATGTGAATTTAAATAGCTTCTGAATGAGTATCTGATAATTTGTATTGGGCATAGTCAGTGAATTTAAGTCAAGGACTTTCTGCTATTTATTGTGATTATAAAGTGGACCTTGGGGCCAGAGAGACAGTTCAACAATTGGTAGGACATTTGCTCTGCATGCAGCCTACCTGAGTTCGATTTCTGGCATCCCTTCTGATCACCTGGGCACTACCAGGGGTAATATAATATCTAGTGCCGAGCCAGGAGTAACCCCTGAGCACTGCCGGGGGTGGCTCAAAAGCAAAAATTAAAATTAAATGAAGAGGACATTTTCTTCATTTCTGCATTTCTTCATTTGCTCTGGAATTGCTTACTTCTGAATTCACTCTGTAAGTGCTTCTTTGGGCTGCCATTCTTATGAACAAGGTTCATACCATCTGTGACCTGTATCCGTTACAGCTGTTGTCTATTGTCTATTTCTTTATCATCACTCAGAGGCAAGGTGAGCCTTTCCTGGCCAGATGACAGCTTCCATGGTACAGCTTTCTGGAAAGTTGCTAATCACAGCAAAAGGATTAGCAACTGGGCAAGTGGGCTAATGGAGTCCCTGTGGAACAGGTCTTGAAAACTGGCTTGGAAAAGTCACTGCAGCATCCTGCCTGATAAAACAGGTGGAAAGAGAGGGACTGCTGGAGATCCTTCCTCTTACAGGATCACGTGAGCAGAGCTCAAAGCAGGACCTGGGTGGAATAGGCCACGTGGATACACCTGCACATGAAAACAAAACAAAACAAAACAAAACAAAAAAACAAGCCTCATCCCTAAGTGTAATGCCAGTCTGAAAGAAGACTGTGGTGCTGCTGGGGGTGTGGGTCAATTAATGGGTAATTATTTTCTTTCTTTTCCCTCAGCAGTATAGCTTTTGTTTACCTGTAATATTCATTTTCTTTCTGATTTCAAAGTGATACTTTGAGAAATTGGAGAAAATACAGAAAAATGCAAAAGAAAAAATAATTTAAAATCCTACCTTCCAGTGAAAACACTGATAACATTTTGACATAGATTTTTCCCCTGGTGTCTTTTTCATGTTTTAAAATATATTTAATAGTACCTGTTGCACTGTTTCCTTGGCCCCTGGGTTACTTTCATTCCATTACTGATTGCTGAGTTCTTCATATTATGTGCGTTGTGTATTTCCAAAGGAATTCTTTGTTTCTAAGATTTGCACACTTCAATTTGTTGTTTTTGACATTAGTCAGTGATATCTGCTACTTTTGGTGCAAGTCTTGATTCTTGGAACACTGTTAGTAATAAACATCAATGGAGGAATAGGCCAGTCATGTCTAATCCAGCTCAGAGTCCATTACGATGCCATGCTAATGAAGAATATAGCCTTATTTTATGTAATACAATTTAAGTCTGTGTTTCATTATGATACTAAATGGATGGGAAGACTGAAGATACCCAACAATATAATATATTGAGATTTAAGTTATAGAAAATTACCCCTACATATCCATCAGAATGATCCAAGAAATGAGAATATCAAATGTTGAAGAATTGTTTTGCTACTAGAGGTGTAAACTGTACAGTCACTTTTTGAAAACTGTTAAGTTTGTATCTACACACGTTATGACCTGTTCTACTCAAGTATTTATCCATTATGTGTGCTTTCCAAGAGGTGTATATTAAAACATTCATCTGATATATTAGATGTAGATATATATCTATGATGGAATTTTAATGAACCAGCATATATGGGTATCATCAATGGACCAGAAAAATAAATTGCGA
This sequence comes from Sorex palustris, assembly GCA_028565675.1. Taxonomy (NCBI): domain Eukaryota; kingdom Metazoa; phylum Chordata; class Mammalia; order Eulipotyphla; family Soricidae; genus Sorex; species Sorex palustris. Next base: position 1,918 of record JAOXYA010076743.1, read on the forward strand.
TAGGGGCTGGAGTGATAGCACAGCGGTAGGGCGTTTGCCTTGCACACAGCCAACATTGCCAATCTGAGTTCGATTCCTCTGCCCCTCTCAGAAAGCTACCAAGAGTATCTCGCCCGCACAGCAAAGCCTGGCAAGCTACCCGTGATGTATTTGATATGCCAAACACAGTAGCAAAAAGTCTCACAATGGAGATGTTACTGGGCCCGCTGATGAACCAGTAACACAATGGAGATGTTACTGGTTCATCAAATCGATGAACAACAGGAGGATAGTGACAGTGACATATCATTAGAATACCATGTAAGAATGAGTATGATTGGGCGCTGGAGCGATAGCACAGCGAGTAAGGCGTTTGCCTTGCACGCAGCCAACATGGCCGTCACAGGTTTGATTCCCAGCATCCCATATGGTACCCCAAGCACCACCAGGAGCAACTCCTGAGTGCATGAGCCAGGAGTAACCCCTGAGCAGCGCCGGGAGTGACCCAAAAAGCAAAATAAAATTAAATTAAATTAAAAAAAAAGAATGAGTATGATTAACACACAATTGTATGTAATTGTGGGATGAACATCACAATCATGATTTGAATAAAATAATACAGATACTTATTCATAGGGTTCAATTCATATGTATTGTAAGAACAAGTACAGCTAATATGTGCTGTTATAAGTCAGGATATTGGTTATTCCAATTAGGTGGGGGAATTTTACTGTGGATATAAAAGGGGGTTTGTGGGAGGTAGTATTCTAGTTCTTGATATGAATTTAAAGGCTTCTGGATGTATTCAGATCATAAGAATTTTATGAGTACCATGCTTATCTGAGAAATTTTCTGACCAATACAATATGTCAAGAAAAAATTTATAGGTATATGCATCAAATAATTGAGAATAGAAACACTAATAGATACATGCACACCTCTGTTCATAGAATGATAGGGAAGGATATCCTGACATGCTATGTAGAAGAACTTTAAAGACAGTATTATTTTAAGTAAAATAAGCCAGACTTGGAGGACAAATATTGTGCGGTTGCACTTAGTTGAGGTATATAGAACAGTTATATTTATAGAGACAAACTACAGTAGTGGTTTCCTGAGGTGGAAGGAGGGGAGAATGAGCGGCTGTTGTGTCAGAGGTACAAAGTGTTCATTTTGGATGATGAAATGGTTCTGGAGATGGATAATAGTGCTGGTTGTCTTTAATGTGTATTTAATGTCACTGATTTATATATTAAAATTATTTAAATGATATATTTATATTTTATGTATTTGGCCACATTGAAAAATAGATAAAAATTCCCAAGACATAGATCAAAGAGCCAGAATGTATGCTTTATATCCAGGAGTCTGGGTTCAGTCTCTTGCATTGAGTGATTCTCCAGTACACCAGGGTGATTGCAAATATTATTATTACTGTGACTATTATTTATCTCGTCTTCCTCCTCCCTCACCCTTCCCACACAGACAAACACACACACACACATACAACCAGTGACAGTGCAGCACAATGACTGCTTTGCTGAAGGACTAATAAGCACCTTCCTGAGCCCAGGAAGGGTGCTTACAGGGCTGAAGTGTGTTCTCAGGCTGGAGAGGGCCTCATGTGACATTACGCATGCAAGAGGATCAGAATTACCAAGCAAACATGTCAAAACTGGCACATTGGAGGGTGTTTGTGCCTATTAGAATGAACCTTCTCTTTTTGTGGCACTTCTGGCTCATTGGTTACCCCGATAACACTCTGGTCTGTTTTCTGAATTTAAGCAGCTTTTCTGGCAGTTCTGTTGACAAGGCTTTAGATGATGCATTTTATCCTATGGAAGGATAGACTACCCTGTTTTATGCTTTGTTTTATGGAGTGAGAGTGGGGACCACAGTCCTGGCCCGACAACCAAGGTCTGCTGCCCATAGGACATGTCAGCATTAGAATTAACTTTCTTCACTGCTAGTGAGCTGAAGCAGAACCAGACTCAGGATCAGAACTCACAACAACTGTCTCCATGTGCCTCTTGGTCTTGAAGTAGGAACAGAGGCTCTGCTCAACACATGGGACTGGCAAGCGCTCTTTGGACTTTTCCTGTTAGGATGGAAATCTTGCTTTGCATCTAAGCCAGACAATGAAGATGTTGGCCCATGTAGCCCTGTGCTTTGTTTTGAGCATTCACTTTGAAAATGGAAGGTATGGGGTTAACTTTTTGGTTAGCAGGTGGACAAGTTTTGCAGGAGCTTCCCAATGAAGCAGTTTCCCGACACCTTAACTACTGTGGTCACTTGTAGTGGATCTGTCCAAGAAATTCTCTCTGTCTGGTGCTAAGAAATGGACTCTTCTTTATCCACCCGCCTTACCCTGGGTCTGCTCATAAGCCAACCATCTACCTCCCCCTTCTAAGTTTTATGGAGATTTACGGTATATATTATATTGATGTGTGTATATTATGGTCCTGGAAAGATTTAGGAGCATTTTGGGGCTGAGAAAAAAGAGTACTCCCAGCCAACACATTAATGTAAGAGGCATCAATCCAGAGTAATTTTTCCTGCTGAGATATTATAACTGTGGTGATGTGGGAGTTCCTGGTATTATCTCTGGCTTCTGCTTGGTGTGGGAGTGAGGGCTTCACAGAGTATAAATAAGATTTGCTTCCAAAAGCACTTTTTAAATTTTATTTTATTTTTTTATTTTGGTTTCTTCGGACCTAATACACAAGTCCCCCAGTCCTCCTTCCTTTGATAAAGAAGTCAGTCATTGCTGATTCTTAGGCAACTATGGGAATTCTCACCCCTTCTACACCCATAGGTGTGGTAGAAAGGGTATCAATTCATGACAGAGAGGATTGGATTGAAGAGGAGGAAAATGAGATGTTTGTATGTGAGCAGCTATGTGCTTATGTTCTGATCAGAGTTCACTAGTCTGGGGATGGGGCTAGGGTGGAACCAAGAGTGGTTCCCAAAGTGTGGCATCAGCATCCCCTGAGAACTTGTCAACAAAGCAAATTCTTGCATTCAAACTTAACTGAATCAGAACTTGTATTTTATAATAAGATTCTCCATATGCACATTGAAGATTGAGAAGTGCTAAATAGGTCAGTGGTTTCAACCACAGAATTGGTGCTGTACCAGCAACACATATGGTCCCTCGAGCCCTGCCAGGAGTGCCAGCTGACCGCAGAGGCAGAAGTAAACCCTGAGCACCACTGGGTGTTGCCCAAAACCGCCCCCCCCCCAACAAACAAACACAAGAAACACTGAAATACTTATCTTTTCTGACCCAGAGACATGAAGTAACTCATTTCTGCTGGCATGGATGGTTAATTGCAGAGTTGCGATTTCCTGATTGCTCTGTAGGTAAGAGCATTTGACTTTGGTACTGTGAATTTTTGCCCAGATGAATGCTTTTGCATTTCGTACCTTGGGGATAAGAGTTTTACAGGAGCTCTTATTATGGAAAGGGTAGATAGACATGAAAAGTTGGAGGTGTATTTCAGGATTAGCAAGCAGGGAGGGCTTTTGCCTTGCACATGGCCGACCCAGGTTTGATTCCTCCACCCCTCTCGGAGAGCCCAGCAAGCTTCCCAGAATATCCCGCCTGCATGGCGAAGCCTGGCAAGCTACCCGTGACATATTCGATATGCCAAAAACAGTAACAACAAGTCTCGTAATGAAGACGTTACTGGGGCCTGCTCGAGCAAATTGATGAACAATGGGAGGACAGTGCTACAGTGATACTTAATTTTATGGGCTTGGTTTTGATCACTGATTTCTCATCTGTTCACTAGCATTTCAAAACTTCCTTTTTCTGTCATCACCATCACAGTGCTGACACTTTATCAAGCACTTACTAGGAATCCATGTCCGAAGTCTGACAAGCAGGATGGATGGTACCAGTCATACCAACCACATACTGATCTCCTTAAAGTGTTGGAAACCTTGACTCCAAAAGATAACTCTTGTCATCTGAGTTATAAAAGAGATGCAGTTTATACGGAGGCATATGCAACTCTAGTATCTCACCAACTTAGTTTTGGAACGTTAGGCAGAATTCTAGTACATTTTGTTTTAGTGGCATTCTCCAAATTCTGTGATTCTGCGGTAGAAATCAAAATTAAAGTGCTATTATTGATATATGTTAAATTTATATCAAGACATTTTATAATACAAACATCAGTGTCTGTCTCTAAGTTTCCGTATGCATTTTATTTAATTTAATTTGTTTATTTATTTATTTATTTTTTGCTTTTTGGGTCATACCCGGCGATGCACAGGGGTTGTTTCTGGCTCATGCACTCAGGAATTACTCCTGGAAGTGCTAGGGAGGAACCATATGGGATGCTGGGATTTGAACTCGGGTTGGCTGCATGCAAGGCCAATGACCTAACTGCTGTGCTATCAGTCCAGTCCCTCCATATGCATTATAATTATATTTTAATTAAAGACTGCAATGGAAATTCTGTAGATCTCAGCTAGTTAAGAACAAGAATCCTAGATGTGCAAATAAAATTTGATTTATGATGTTGTAAAAACAGTGTCAAGGACTGTGGGTACTCACTCATCCCTGTTTAGGACGTTTCCAGATCATGTATTTTAAGGGAAAGATACTGGGGGAAGCTCTGTGTGAATATTGCATGTATCCATGTGTCCTTCAGCTGGAGACAATATATAGATGCCCAGGTATTTCTTATTCCTTCCCATTTCTCCAGAGGTTAGGGTCCTTTTGATTATTGTTTATTTTATTATCAGGGTATAGTGGGTGGTTAACAAATGATTGTTCAAGGACCAATTCAGTCAGACACCTGTTTTCATAAGTGAAGTTTTATTGGAACATAGCCATACCCTTTTGTTCACATACTGTCCAGGTTGCTTTCATACCAGAAGGCAGAGTTGAGTTGTTGTGACAGATAATATGTCCTGCAAAGCCTAACATGTTTACCATCTGGTCCTTTACAGAAAACAAGCTTGCTAATCTCTGGCCTAATATCTTTTTTAGTGAGGTATTTTGGATACTTTCAAAGTTTTCTTTTTTATGTATATCATAAGCCCTTGGAACTCGTCCATTCATTGGTTTATTTGTTCTCCAAATATTTTACCTAGTAAAGCAGGTAAGCCCCTTATATCATAATGGTAAGATATAGTTCAGGATTGTGGGATCATTAGAAAAAATGTTATCCAAGACAGTAAGCTTGGTAAACAGAAATATTTGATGAAGATGAATTGATCATGGTTTTTAGCAGTAGATAATGGAATCACTAACTCAAGCAGAAAGGGATTTATTAAAGAGTTATGGTAAATCAGAATTTTAAGGGCTGCAGAAAATATTCAAGGCTGGATTGTAGTCATATTTCAAATTTAGCAGTTGTAGAACAGGGCAGTGGACCCAAGACTCAGAAACATAACTCTCTGCGCAAAAGGATGGTCTATCCTCAGCTTTCTTCCAAATGATTCATACCAAAGTCTGTAAAAAATTCACATTCATCAAAGAGCCTTGCTGAAAGGAAGTCCAGGAGGAGTCCAGCTCTCCAGCCTGGGTGTTGACCAGACATTCTATTGCATCGCCATGGTAATTTTGCTTTGAAATATAGTGTTTAACTCCTTCATTTTTATTTCAAAATTTGAAAATTTCAGACATTATAAGATACCATAAGTAACCATAGCAAAACAGACAGAACCAGGTGCCCAATAGAACAATAATAAGCATGGAAGGTATTTTTAGGCGCATTTACAAATCTCAACCATCAATCTATATTTATTATTATTTTTGGGCCACACCTGGCAGTGCTCAGGGCCGACTCCAAGCTTTGCACTCAGGGATCATTCCTGGTGGGCTTTGGAAACCATATGCCGTACCAGGGATAGAGCACAGATTGGCCACATGCAAGGCAAGTGCTTTACCTGCTGTACTATCACTCTGACCTAGTCATCAATCTTTAAAAACTCTAGTGTTGTCTACTCCAGGATGTCTTTCCTTGATGGAAGTATGTCTTCTACACTCTCAGAAAACAGTTTCTGCCCACAGGAAGCTGTGCTATTCCTTTTAATAGGATAGTCATGTGCTTTGCTGTTTTGTTTTTTATTTTCATTGGTTTTGTTTATTTTGTTTTGGAGGCCTACTCTCAGTGGTGCTCAGGGCTTACTCCTGGCTCTGTGTTCAGAGACCATTCCTAGAAGGGCTTGAGGGACTATATGGGATGCCAGGGATTGAGGCTGGCTAGGCCACGTGTAAGGCAAGCAGTCGACCTGCTGTACTATTGCTCTGGTCCTTGTTTTCACTGTTTTAAAATTAGAGAACATTGTTTGTAAGGGACTTTTGAAGTATCTTTTATTCTTGTCTTTAGTTTCATTAAATTTCCTTCCTCTCGGTGAATAAATAGTATAGCAAATTAATCTTCCACACTATTAACATTTTTTAGTAGATATGCCAGAGCCAGAAGCATAATATACATGTTAAGATGCTTACCTTGCATTGCGTCCAACTCTTGTTTAAATCCAGCACTGCAAAGGGTCTCTCAAGTACTACCAGGAATGACCTGTGAGCATAGAACCAAGAGTTAAGTTCTGAACACTGCCAAATATGGCCCAAATTCCCCTCTCCCCCCGCAACAGTAGACATATATATAAAATAATGTGTTATTTTATGAATTCATATAAACACAATTACCAGATGATTCACTTTGTACTCTGTGTGTTTGGGGAGTAAGTCATAGCTGGCAGTGCTGCTACAAGGTTATTCCTGACTCTGTGCTCAGTAGCAGCTGTTGATGACACTTGGGGGAACTTATGTAGTACAAGCAATTGAACAAGGATCAGTCACGTGCAAGTACCTTACCCCCCTGAACCATTTCTCTGACCCCTAGTTGTTTTTGAAATCAAGGATCAGTCATGTGCAAGTACCTTACCCCCCTGAACCATTTCTCTGACCCCTAGTTGTTTTTGAAATCAACACATATTGGTGTATAGAACTCTTAATTTTAAGGGTTACATGGTATTCCACTGTAAGAAAAAAATTCTTATTGATGGCTATTTGGCCTTTCTCCGGCATTTTTCTCACAAATATTGCTGCATTAAGAAATTTTGTTTAACTCTCTCATGCTTTATCCCATTTCTTCTGGGATAAGATACAAGGCAAGGATATCCTCTGTCTCCACTTTCAAAGTAGAAGTTAGGAAATAAAAAAACTAGAGCAGAAAGCAATGATACAGAAATCAAGAAAACAATGCAAAGAGCTAATAAAACCAGGAACTGATTCTTCAAAGTAACAAACGAGATAGATAAACTGTTGGTTAGACATATGAATAAAAAAGAGAAAAATGCTTAAATAAGTTGGATTAGAAATCATAGCTTCCAAATTGGAAAGAAGTCAAACTATCATTTGATATGATAATATACATAAATGATATGTATATGATATGATATGATATGAAAATATACATAAAAGACCCTAAAGTGTTCACAAGATACCTCTACAAACAATGAACCAATGTAGCCAAATAAGAGACTACAAATTCTGTCACACGAATCTTTCACATTCCTATATGCAAATAATTATTTAGAAGAGAATGAGTTCAGAAAACCTCCAGAACCCAATCATTGCCATGCTCATGGCCAATATCATTCATGAATGAATCTGTTGAAAAACTCAGTTATGCGGGTTTTGTGACCGGAATCTCCAGGCTCTCATGGAGTTGGGAATGAATGACCTCCCCGCCATTCCCTTGTTTTTCCGGGACCCTGGCAGTCATGTCAGTGAACTGCCTCTGGCGTTATATAAGCTCATTAACCAACCATGATCCAGAGACTCACAAATAAATCCTGGAAGAGAGCAACAAGCTGCAGAGAAGCCTCCGGACCCCAAAGTCACCATCCAATTAAAATTTAACTCCAAATGTATCACTCTATTTAAAATTTTAGAATTCCTGGAGCACTTGGCAGTGATGTCTCATTCTCTATACCATTGATGTACCAGGAGTAGCACACACTGTAAAGTAGAAGGCAACTAATCTCAATTAAAAAAGTATTAGCAATCCAAGCCTGCCCCAATAGCAGGTCCTAAATATTTATTTTGTATTGCTTGTTATGAAAAACTCTCTAAAAATGATTTAAAAAGATTTCCTTAGAAGAAAGTATGTAAAGATTGTTGTAGCTCACCCTGGAGTCATTGAGCCCTTGTATAAAAGATTACTAACGTACTGTTACAGATTGAGTCTTATGTGCTAATACTTGAAAAGGATCTAAATAACTATATTAAGGCATATAGGGTGATATTAGTTACTTTTAGCACAGAAAATGCATGATTCTCTTTTTTTTTAAAAACATACTCAAGAAACTGCCTTTCTGGGGTCCTGGTTGGCATACCCACAAACTGCCTCCTGGTGCCATTTAAGCGCATTAATAGTCATGATTCAGAGACTCACAAATAAATGTTGCAACAGAGCATCTCGCTGTAGAGGTATCTCCAGACCCTAATTATTTAAAATTTTTTAAAAAATTTAGAATTCTAGGAGTGCATGGCTGCAAAAGCGGCTGCACAACATCACATACTATTTTTTTTACTCTTCTATTGAATCAGTGTGAGATAGACCCTTACAGACATCTCATACTATTCATAACAAGCCATATAAAATAATAATGGTGGTGGGAAGGTGTAATGGTGGTGGGAATGGTGTTGAAATATTGACTGGAATCAATGATTAGGAACAATTTTGTGAAAATAAAATTTAAAAATATATACTCAAGAAATATATCAGTTTACTTTTAATAAACACAGTATAATGTCCTCCAGTTCTATCTATGTTGAGGCAAATTGCAAGACTTTATTCTTAGAGCCTGCATATAGTATTCCATTGTGTATATATACCACAACTTCTTGATCATTCCTCCATAATTGAGCATTTGGGTTGTTTCCATATCTTGGCTATTGTACTTAGCACAATGTAGTGGTGCTATTTGTATTCTTCAGAGGAGTAGTGTTGGGGAGAGAGTGGGAAGGGATGTATCAAGATGTCCGCCCTTCGTCCTTTTGCTCTCTCCTTACAGCTCTCCCTCACCCATCCCGAAATTTTTTCATGTTGGAACCATGTCATAAGAAAGGAAAAGGATACCATGAAGGTATGGAGAAGGATGAGCAACTAATCTTGAGCTTACCTGTTTGAGTGGATTATAGGTGTTTTGAGAATAAGCCCGTGAGTTCAACATTGGAGAGAACATTTTGAGTAGGAAGGAGAGTTATTATTTTTGAGTGATTCTTTGAAGCTATACTGTATTGGTGTCTCATCTCATCTCTCCAGGGTAGAACAAGGATACACAGGTGTTCTGCTCATGGTTAAACATTTTATTCTCAGAGCTTACAGCAGGAAAAGAAAACTGAGTGTCTCTTGAAGTTGTATCCTTGTCCACTGAGGTTCTGAAAGCTGGACAGATCCCTGCTGAAATTTGAAGGATTAAGTAAATATCTTAATCCTATTATGACATCTCATTCCTACTTTGGACAAATTGGCAGGCTACCGAATGTAACCTGCCCACACGGCAGAGT
>JAOXYA010076778.1:0-11436 GCA_028565675.1 Sorex palustris
TACTTGATTTTCTGGGGCACAATTGTGAATGGGATTGTTTTTTTCATGTCACTTTCTTCTCATTGTTTGCGTATAGGAAAGCCATGGATTTTGGGGTATTGATTTTATAGCCTGCAACTTTACTATACAAGTCTATTGTTTCTAGGAATTTCTTGGTGGAGGTTATATGGTTCTCTAAGTATAGTATCATATCATCTGTGAATAGTGAGGGCTTGATTTCTTCCTTTCCTACCTGAATGCCCTTGATATCCTTTTCTTGCCTAATCACTATTCCAAGTACTTACAGTACTATATTGAACAGCAGTGGAGAGAGTGGGCATCCTTGCCTCGGGGGCGATGGGAGTGAGAAGGATACTGGGATCCATGGTGGTGGAAAATGGGCACTGGTGGAGGGATGGGTATTTGTCATTGTATAATCTAAACCCAAGCACAATAATTTGTAAGTCTACAACTGTACTTCATGGTGTTTCACTAATAAATTTTTTTTTAAAAATTCAAGTTCCATTTAATAATTTTCTTATAGTTTAGGTAACACGGTCCTACGAGTGTTAAAACTTTGGCACTGATGTACAAAGTTACCACCAAAGTGCCCAGGACCCTCCACCACTGGTCCTCTGTCACCTCCAGGCTGAACTTCGTTCCCTACATCTCTATTTGCTACTCTTCTGCTGGGTGATCAGTTTTACAGTGTAAAGCCAAAGGTTTGTCATTGTTCGGTACTGTCATTTCCTTTTGGTCTGTCTTCCACAGACAACAGAGATAATCTAATATTTGTTCTTCTCCCTCTGACTCCAATTGCTTACGAGGATGCCCTCTAGTTCCATCTGTGTTGCAGTGAAATGCATGAGTACTACAGCTGTATAGTATTCCATTGTATTCCATTGTGTCTATATACCACGACTTCTTTTTCCATTCATTTGTGACTGGACATTTGAATGCCTCCATATCCTGGATATTGTAATGAACATGTGTCTTTTCATTGTGCATGTTTATTTTTGAATGAGAGTCTGACAAAACAAAAAAGAAATCAAAAATAAACGTCAAAACAAACATATGTGAGGAGGGGAATGAATGAATCATCAGTAACAAAGACCACAGAACTCCACAGAAAGGACAAACAGAATTTCTAAGCACTTATTTTCTACCATGTTTTCCTACCCTTAGGTCACAAATGGGAATATGGACCTCATTTCTGTGCCTGACCATTCTACCAACCATGTGGGCTACTTTCTTTACATTTTTGGTTGCAGAGAACTGGACCCAGGTCCTCAATGTGGGAAGACTGTACCTCCCAGCTCATGACGCAGGGTTTCTGTTCCTGGTACTGTAATGGTTCTCGGCAACTCTGGATTCACATTCAGAATGAGAATCACTCTTTTTGCGTACTTCCAGCAAAACTCCCTGGCCCATTTCCTAGGGTTCAACTAAGGTCCACGGTCTATTCTGTTCAGTCACTGTGGTTCCAACTGGCATGGCCTGACCTGTTTGTGGAGAAAGGTGGGGCTGGGCAGTTTACACTGAGTCCCAAGGGTGGAGGAAGGTGGTTCTACAATAGCAAGAAGAATGGATGGCAGCAGCCAGACAGCACACTCTCTCTAGCAGAGCTGAAGAGGGGGCACTGGGGATGGGGCTCACCAGAGATACATTCCTCCCCATTAGGGGAGGTGGAACTGCAGTCTGTGCACTGATGCGCAGGTGATGGATGGTTATTTACAGCACCCAGTCCAGACCTTGCACAGATACTGATGAACAGCTTTGGCCAAATGGCAAGGAAAAGTCAGGGGACAGTAGTTCTGTCCTAAGACTTCTCCCTTCCCACTTTCCACACATTTGTTTCCTCCAAGACTCTTCTCTATCTGCAGCTCTTGTTAAAGGTGCTGCAAGTTCTGGATCCAGATAGGAAGTTGGAGTCCATGTGGGCATCTTGTCATGACATTAGCAAAAGAAGGAAGGAGCCCACGATACTTTTAAAACAAGATTCTACACTCGTCTATCCTGAACAGTAAGTATTTGTTCATAACTCCTCACTCAATTCCAGTCATCTAAGGAAACATTCTAGAAGTTGCCATCTCTAAGATCCTCATCTGTAGGATAATTTGGAGAAGCCAAGGTACCTAAGTTCCTGGGAAAGAGGAAAAGAAATGTGCTAAGTAGTATTTTTGTCTGTTTTTTCTTTGGGTCACACCCAACAGTGCTCAGGACTTACTACTTGTTCAGGGCTCACTCCTGGTACTGCTCAGGGAACCATACGGGATGCTGGGATCAAACCTGGTTTGGCTGCATACAAGGCAAATGTCCTACCTGCCATACTATCACCCTGCGCCCCTGAGTAGTATTTACTTCATAACTGTATGTAAATTACTTGACCCAACACTACTTGACCCTTGTAACAAATGGTTCAAGTCATTTTTATTGAGTAAATCAATGGAGTAAAGATGCTGTGTTTTATTTTTATTTATTTAATTTTTTTGGGGGGGTGATCACACCCAGCCGATGCTCAGGGATTACTGCTGGCTCTGCACTCAAGAATCACTCCTGGAGGTGCTTGAGGGACCATATGGGATGCTGGGAATCGAACCCTGGTTGGCCGCGTGCAAGGCAAGCGCCCTACCCGCTGTGCTATTGCTCCAGCCCCAAGATGCTGTGTTTTTAGGACTCTAGAAAAGGTGTTTGAAAAGAGGAACAGATGACCCAAATTATTGTCCCATAAAGGCTTTTAGCTAGCTATGGCAGGAGCCTTAGTTTAACACAACTACTGCAAGTAAATGGTTGAATGACAACAAATAAGATCCATTTAAGGAACTGTCAAAGCCGGTGCTCAAATACTTGTCTGTTTACTTTGGGAGGGGAGAGGGTTCTGCTTCTTCAAGCTCTCCAAATTCTGCTGCTTGGACACTCCAGACTCCCCACACCCAGCCCTGCATAGACCACAGTAGTAGTGGTATTTTCACTTTTTTTTTTTTTTTTTTGCTTTTTGGGTCACACTCAGTGTTGCACAGGGCTTACTCCTGGCTCTACAGTCAGGAATTACTCCTGGCGGTGCTCAGGGGACCATATGGGATGCTGGGAATCAAACCCGGGTTGGCCACGTACAAGGCAAACGCCCTACCCATTGTGCTATCTTTCCAGCCCTGGCATTTTCACTTAATATTTCCAAAGCACCTCTCTTGCTTTTATTTTCCCCATCCCTTCTTTGCTTCATTTTCATAGAAACATTTCTCTTTTCTATTATGCAGAGAACCCGGCAGGCTACTGAAAGTATCATGCCCACATATATGCCTAACTGGGAACACCTTTAAAGGTGATTAGAGGCTGCCCAAAAAGCCTTCATCCCTCTTGAAGAGCCCATCTAGCTACCGAGAGTATTCCCCCACCCCCACGGTGTTGCAGAGCCTGGCAAGCTACCCATGGTGTACTTGATATGCCAAAAACAGTAACAATGAAGGTCCTCATTCCCCTGACCCTAAAAGAGCCCCCAATATGTCATCGGGCTACACTAGCACGTGACAGGGACGAATGGAGATGTTACTGGAGCCTGCTCGAGCAAATCGATGAACAACGGGATGATAGTGATAGTGATTGTTTTTTTTTAGTCACACCCGGTGATGCACAGGGGTTACTCCTGACTTGTGCACTCAGGAATTACTCCTGGCGGTGCTCAGGGGACCATATGGGATGCTGGGAATCGTACCCAGGTTGGCCGCGTGCACGGTTCACTCCTGCTGATGCTCAAGGAACCATACGCAGTGCCAGGAGTTAAAGTCCCTTGACCCCTGTACTCTTTCTCCAGCCCAAGGAGTTTTCCTTTATGTCAAGATAATTTGAGGCTTTGGTAAGCTTCAAACATGGTCACTGGGGCTTTGTGAGTATTGGGAAATATTGCTTATAATTTAACATAAAATACCATGTAAATTTTAATTATTATGAAAAATCACTATATACTGTATTGATAATTATGTATTGATAAGAATGTGATCATTTGGGGGGCCTACCCAGCGATGTCCAGGGCTACCTCCTGGCTCTGTGCTCAAGGATCGATCACTCCTGATGGGCTCGGGGGACCCTATGGGGTGCTATAGATTGAACCCAGGTTGGCCATGGGCTAGGCAACCACTCTCTACCTGCTGCATCCTTGACAGTGGCCTTTGAAACATTAAAATATAATTTGTGTGAGCTTGAAGTTTTTTGATTTTCTTTTCTCAAAATGCTGTTTGAAACCCACTTGGATTTGTAGTACCTCATACTGGAATTCTTTGATGATCTTGTTATCTGAAGCACCAAGGAGACTTCAGCATCACATTCACACCCATGGCTTTATAAAGAGAAGACAAGTGAAACGGATTCACAGCGTGAGGATAGGCCTTGCCTTCCAGAAAGTGTGCGCAAAGAAGTCAGTGACTTTTGCAGCTGGGCCAGTACTTTTGTAAGTCAGAGTAATATCATAACCTATTACTACTATATTATTATTATTATTATTATTTTGATTTTGATTTTTGAGCCACATCCAGAGATGTTTAGGACTTACTCCTGGCACTGTGCTTGGGGATCACTCCTGGAAGTGCTTGCGAATCAGATGCAGTGCTTGGGATTAAACAGGGTTGACCATGGCAAGGAAAGTGCCTGAACCCCTGAACTTTCTCTCCAGGCCTACAGTCTACTTTTAAAAGTCAAAACCAAAATTTCTTTTATTTTTTACCAAAAAATGTGTTTAGATATACATTGAAGCCAATTCATCAAAGTCCTAAACGAATCTTGATGGCTCTTACTATTTAATATAGAAATTTTCCTGTAAGTGAAGCCTCCCAAAAGTTAGCAATCCTACAGACAATTTGAATGTTTTTTGTTCATATCTCACACCATTGCTTGTTGTTTCAGTTTCTGTGACTATTTTGTTCAGCTGTGTTGAGATATAATAATGCATAACATTGTGTAAGTTTATGATGTGCAGCATAATGATTTCATCCATATTACAAAATTATGACCATAATTGGGTGAGCTGACACATAGCCTTCACCTCACATAATTGCTCTGTGAGTGTGTGTTTGTGTGTGTGCGTGCATGTTTAGTGGTAGTTAGTCTATTAAGATATACTCTTAATAACGTCCAATTATAACTTATAACTACAATGCATGATTTTTTCCTTTCTTTTCCTTCATTATTGTTGCAATGACCAAGGGTTATACACTTGGTTGTGGGGTTTTGCATACTTTGTAGTGTTTGTTGGGGTTCACACTTAGCTCTGTTGCTCACACAGTCCCGGGCTCACTCCTGTAATTCATTTTTTCTCAGTTCTATTTTTTGAGGGGCTGGACCAATAGCACAGAGGGTAGGGCATTTGCCTTGCAAGTGGCTGACCCGGGTTCTATTCCTCCATCCCTCTCGGAGAGTCCGGCAAGATACCGAGAATATCTCGCCTGCACGGCAAAGCCTGGCAAACTACCGTGATATGCCAAAAATAGTAACAACAAGTCTCATGATGGAGACGTTACTGGTGCCTGCTCTAGCAAATCGATGAACAATGGAAGGACAGTGCTACAGTGCTGTTCATTGGGCAGCTATGTTTGATTATGAGCTTCACAAAATGTTTTTTTTCCAGTTATACTGGTGATGTGGGAGAGAGGTAGAGCCCTATATCCATAGCACAGACTCAGTAACACTGAAAAAATGAGATCTAAGTTGCAACCACTGAACTTTGCAATGTGCCAATTAGGGTGAAGAATGAGGGTGGGGAGGGGAATGGAGCATGGGAACACTGGGAGAGGGAAGTTGACACTGGTATTGGAATTGGTGTTGAAATATTATATGCCTAAAATTCAACCATTCAAAAAAACGTATTTCTGACATCGACACTTTGATTCTGTTATCCAGGTTGCCTTCCTTCCTTCTTATTTTATTAAACATTCCTCTTTCTGACTTCCTATAGACGTCTAGGTGATGGCTGCTGCTTTTTTCAAAGTAAAAGCTTTTTCATTTTACAGTCCCAGCCCTTTCTCATTTTTGAAGCACCAGTCAATTTTAGCCAGTGTGTTATTTAAGTATTTCACTGGCAAGTGACTGAAACATATGTCAGATTGAATTAAGGAAGAAAACAATCATTCGGTTGTAGTAAGAATTTCATACTCAGCTGGATCTTGGTGCTAAATGCTTTTCAGTATTCTCTCTGTCTCTTTCTCTCTCTCTCTCTCTTTCTTTTTGGGTCACACTAGGTAATGCACAGGGGTTACTCCTGGTTCATGCACTTAGGTATTTCTCCTGGTGGTCTTTAGGGGACCACATGGGATGCTGGGAATTGAACCCTGGTCAGCCGCGTGCAAGGCAATTGCCCTACCCGTTGTGCTATCGCTCCGGCTCCCTGGGACTCATTGCTTTTTGGAGGTTCTATGTTGTCTCTTAGTGTACTGAAAAAATCCTCTGGACACCAAATATTTCTCCCCTCCAATGACTGATGTAGTTGCTTCTCCTTCAAATTACTTTTTCTCTAGCCAAGGCCAAGTGACTCCTGTAGATTAAAGAAGAGGACGAGGAGCATTTCACCATTTGCTCCTAATTATCGAAATGATGGTGAAATGTGAAATGTGATTTTCTTCTAGGGAAGTTTGAGCATCGATGAAGAGTTCATCCTGAAACAGTTTGACGTTGACTATCGGAAGGAAACAAGCTCTGATGTGCTCCACTTGATGAAACTCAACCAGGTCCCTCTGATGCTGAAGAAGAGTGGGAGGCTAACTAAAATGCAAGAGCCAGGGCTTTGCCAGAAACCAGACCGTGAGCAGAAACTGCAGACACTCCAGGTAATTGTAAAAGACACCACTGAAAGTCACAAAATATTATTTTGAGTTGAAATCTTAAATGGCCCTGAGTTCTGATACTTTTTAGTCTTTTTCAGTAGAAATTTTGACTTTTTTTTAGGGGGGAGGGAATACCCAGTGGTGCTCAGAGCTTATTCCTGACTCTGCGCTCAGGGATCACTCCTGGCAGACTCGGGATCAGTGGGGTACCTAGAATTGAATCTGGGTTGGATGCATGCAAGGGTCTCACCTGCATGCTTACTGTTTCTTACTATCTCTTGAGGTTTTTGATGTCTAACAAATATTTGTTGAATAAATATCCAACACATATAACAAATTCAGTTGCAAAAACAGGTGTGTCATTCAGGACTATTGTTGATATCAGAATAGTCATAATTTTTTGTGCTTTATGTTGAAGTACTCTATGTGTTTTTATGTTAAATGCTAGCATAGAAAATAAATGTTAGCATAGAAAAAAGTATTGCAATAATATGATACTGTTATCAATGATCCCAATGCTGGATTTCATGCCCAATGAATTCTTGATTTTTTTTACTGTCATTTTATTTACCACAGACCATCATTCTTGATCTGGTGATAACATGTTACTTCTTTTCTTGGTACCAATTTCCTTTGAAAATCAAAGAACATGGTAAAAGAGAGGAAAAATAACATGCTATTTCCATAACATAGTATGTTTGGAACACAGCTATGGACCCATGGTATTTCTTTTATATGAAATGTTACTGAAAATATGCACACAAGACAAATTGTACCAGTGCAACAAAACTCAGGGTGATTTGACTGTGAGAAGAGTTTCTTCCTTTGAAAGTGAAAAAACAATTTATTTCCACTAACTACAGTCAACCTTAAAGAGCTTGGGTTTGACTTCATAGGTTCTACTGAAATTTTTCCAAGACCCTCTTTTCTTCTACTTTGGCCAACTCCCAGTGAAGGGGACAAGGAGGAAGAAATTTGCAGTTAGTCACTAAGGATTTTCTCAGTGACATTTTCTTTACTCAGCTTACTTGATTACTAGAATAGAGTGCATAGCATATGTATAAGTACAATATAAAATCTGTGTTGGCAGACTCTTTGTATTATTGGAAAAAAGCCTTGCCAATTTGGGGAAGTCAAAGGTACATGCATTTTCTTTTCTTTTTTTTAAATTATTATTTTATTATTTTTTGGGTCACACCTGGTGATGCACAGGGGTTACTCCTGGCTCTGCAGTCAGGAACTACTCCTGGCGGTGCTCAGGGGACCATATGAGATGCTGGGAATTGAACCTGGGTCGGCCGCGTACCCGCTGTGCTATTGCTCCAGTCCTGGTACATGCATTTTCAATTGTGGTGGTGGCAATGATGTTGATGCCACCAGCCAAGATGTTGTCCAAACATCACTGCACTCTCTGGCCTTTTACATACAATCTTTGATAACAGTTTGAATATTTTGGACATATTACCTTTGTCTCTTTTCTGGCCTATTTTACATAGGTGATGTTTTTCTTTTTCTTTTTTTTCTTTTTGCTTTTTGGGTCACACTTGGCGATGCTCAGGGGTTACTCCTGGCTCTGCACTCAGGAATCACTCCTGGTGGTGCTCAGGGGACCATATGGGATGCTGGGGATTGAACCCTAGTTGGCCATGTGCATGGCAAACACCCTACCTGCTGTGCTATCGCTCCAGCCCCAGGTGATGTATTTCATTCTTAACTCTGTTGCTTAAGATTTATGAAAACATTCCATTTCATCACTAATGCAGCATTAAAGTTTTTCATTTCTCTCTTATCTTCCTAAAGAATAAAATGCAAGCTGATGCCGGACAGTTTGATTTTGCCTATCATACTCGAGGCTTCAATCACTATTTTGGTGCATTTTGGACTAATTAAACTGCTCAGTGACCTCTACTTTCAAGTAATTGCACAAAAAATGCTTTAGAAACCACAGTGATTATTACCCAAACTGAACTATTGGCTGGCAGGCAGAGGGTCGCTATGCAAAAGTTCAAAACACATTTCCACATGTTTTTGAAGGATTTCCTTCAACACTGCCTCTTTAATTGGAAGAGAAAAGGAGAGAGTAGTGGCATTTCTTTCTCCTATTCCTTACTCGTGCATCAAGGTCAACAAAAACATTGTGTTGACTTATACCGGATACTGAGGATTCACGCAACCACACACCCCCAAACAATACATAAGATTGTCTATAAATTCAAAATAAATGCTACTGTTTTTTTGGGGGGGTGGATTTGGGGGCCATACCTGATTATGCTCAGGACTTTCTCGTGGAGAGGCTCAGGGAATTGTTGTGATGCTGGTAATTCAAACCAAGATTGGGTGCATGCAAAGCACACACCTTACCTGCTGTACTATCTCTCCAGACCTGCTACTGTTTTCTAAGCTATTAGCACTGTAGCACTGTCCTCCCATTGTTCATCGATTCACTCGAGTGGGCACCAGTAAGTAATGTCTGTCTCCATTGTGAGACTTGTTGTTACTGTTTTTGGCATATCAAATATGTCACAGGGAGCTTGCCAGACTCTGCCATGCGGGCAAGATACTCTTGGTAGCTGGCCAGGCTCTCCAAGAGGGGTGGAGGAATTGAACCCGGGTTGGCTGTGTGCAAGGCAAACACCCTACCCATTGTGCCACTGACCTGGGTTCAATTCCTCCATCCCTCTCGGAGAACTCAGCAAGCTACTGAGAGTATCCCTCCTGCACGGCAGAGCTTGGCAAGCTCCCCGTGGCATATTCAATATGCCAAAAACAGTAACAAGTCTCACAATGGAGACATTACTGGTGCCCACTCGAGCAAATAGATGAACAATGGGACTACAGTGCTACAGTGCTAAGCTATTAATTTTTTTTGAAATTAGAAATCAAAATAAATATGTAAATTATAAATCCAAATAATGTAATTGGGCATTATGTTATTTCTTATAGAACCCTTGTAAACCAAAATGGGTAAAGATGAGGTATGGAGCATGGTATCTAAACACCAAATTGTGGAAAAAGCAAAGAGCAGATGAACCTTTGGTTGACCCCAAGGTCTTACTGAAAGCTCAAGATGAGAATGTTAGAAGGGAACTGCAGGAACAGGTATGTTTATGTGCTGAGGCTTTATCATCAGATTTGATCACAGTGCAATTTGCTACTTTATATTGAAACCAGAATCTTCGATCTTTGGAATAGTGCAAGAGTCTTACAGCTTGCATATTGAATTTAACAATGAGAAAATGATATCATTATATGAGGACTATATAATCAGTACAATAAGTACAACTTGAAATCTCCTGGAATCATAGTAGATAGAAGGTAAGCATTAATTACATGCCCACCATTTCTGAAATAGTTGATTCCATGGAAAAATTATTTTCAAAGGGTGGAATGTTTCAGAATGAATATAGCATCATAGTTCTCTTTGAATAACTACATGTAAAGCTTAAAAAAAAACTAGCAATGGAGTGTTGGGGGAAAGAACCTTTATATATTGTTGATGGGAATGTAAAATTTAAGTATGGAGATTCCTCAAAAAAATTCAAAATAAAATTACCATATAAATCTACCCAAATCTGGGGCTGGAGAGGTAGTACAGAGGGTAGGGCGTTTGCCTTGCAAGCGGCCAACCCGGGTTCGATTCCCCGCATCCCATATGGTCCCCTGAGCACCGCCAGGAGTAACTCCTGAGTGCAGAGCTAGGAGTAACCCCTGTGCATCGCTAGGTGTGGCCCAAAAAGAAAAATATCTACCCCAAATCTGTGATATTAACAAAAATTTTAAACTTTGTAAATTTTAATTTTAAATAGAGCTAGTCTTTTTTAAAAATTAAATTCAGCAGGGTTGCAGTACCTACTTGAGAAAAAATGGACAAAGGTCAATAAACACAACGTAAACTTCCAAAGCCCCAGACCCACACAAAAAGTGGATCTTTACCGAACTCCACCTTTACCGTAAAGAAACTCCGTGCCTGTCCATTGCTTGTGTATAAGTATCTAGTGGAAAGAAGAACTCGTCACAGTCCTGGACATTGGGAAATACTGACGCAACATGCACACAGGACTCTGATGAGAATATTTGTGACCTTCTTCCCTTTCAACAGATTCCAAACTCCTCCCTAATAATGACATGGAACCACACTGAGAACCTAAGGTGCTTTTAACCTAGTTACTCATTCACTCAGGAATACTTTACCCATTGCCTCCTTTTGATGGAAATGCTGAGCCAAAAAGGAAGAACATCAATAACTTTTCCAGTACAGGTTGTGAATTCTTATTTTTACCTGGAAGGCATCATACAAATCTAAGAGCACAAATCCTTACACAAAGGTCTCAAAATATTATAAATAATGTCCAGCAGATTTTTAATTGCTGAAAGCAAATTTTGGACTAAATCATGGTAACAAATGCCCAGCAGTTGCCCTCCAAAGTCAAAACAGTTTCTAAGCATTCCTCAGCATTCAGGCCCACTGTCTTCCATGATATTAAATTCACATATAAGAGGTTGTGATTACTTGAGGCTATGCTGTTTGCCACATCCACAAATAGCTGTCCATTATTTATTTTATTTTTTTTAATTTTTTAACCATTTTATTTTATTATTTTTTTTCCAGACTTACATATTTTTGTGCTTGGGTTTCAATTATACAATG
>JAOXYA010076796.1:0-11436 GCA_028565675.1 Sorex palustris
CTACCAGGATCTCACCATTCTACAAAGAAGTGATCATCGATGTCAAGAGAGGGGTTCGGCAGGGTGATACCATTTCAGCGAAACTCCTCAGTGTCACCCTTGAGAACATCATGCGATGACTGGAATGGGAAGGAATGGGAGTGAAGATAGACGGTTGGCAACTATACCACCTCTGCTTTATTGATGACATCGTTCTAATAACACCAAACATCAGCCAAGAGGCACAAATGCTGGCCGACTTCAACGATGAGTGTGGAAAGGTTGGACGACAGCTAAATTTAACAAAGACAATGTTATGAGAAAAGGTCTCGTTCCTGATGTTCCATTCATTCTCAATGGGATGAACATCTCCGAATGCAACAATTACGTGTACCTAGGTCGAGAAGTCAACGTGATGAGTGACCTGGCACCTGAGTTGTGCAGGAGGAAGAGAGCAACTTGGAATGCCTTCAAGAGTGTCAAAGAAATAGCTAAGAGATCAAAGAACCTCCATCTTCAGGGACATCTCTGATTCCACTTTTCTTCCTGCATTAACAAATGCCTCAGAGACCTGGGCCCTATGCAAACAGGATGAGAATGCTATTTGGGTCTCCCAAAGAGGACTTGAAAGAGCTATGCTTGGAGTATCATGCTTCCCTCAAATGAGAGAAAGAATCCGGAGTTCTGACCTCTGTCTACGGTCAAGAATCAGGGACGCTGTCTCGTTTGCCAAGGCATCGAAAATGAGATGGGCTGGACACATAATGAGATCTGGAGATGACCACTGGACTAGAGCCATTACTGACTGGATTCCACGGGATGTCAAAAGATCGTGTGGCCGCCCACCTACGAGATGGTCAGACTTCCTCGTCAAGACTCTCAATGATAGGTTTGAGGCTGTTCATTTTCTTTGAACGAGCAGATGTCATTGGGCTACACTAGCATGTGACAGGGACAAATGGAGACATTATTGGCGCCAGCTCAAGCGAATTGATGAGTAACGGGATGTCAAGTGTCAAGTGTCATGCATCTGATAAAGTGACATATTCAGAATATATAAAAAGCTGTTTCAATTTAATAATAAAAGGTATATAAGTTTCAAACAGGTAATGGATTTTACCAAACATTTTTCCAGGAAAGTTAAACAAATGACCTGTGAGCATGTAAAAAATATATTTTACATCATTATTCAGGAGCTGGAGAGATAGTACAGCTGGTAGGGCACTTGCTTGCATGTGGCCGACTTAGGTTAGTTCGATTCATATGGTCCCCAAGTCCACCAGGAGTGGTCTCTGAGCACAGATCCAGAAGTAAGTCCTGAACACCACTGGGTGTGTTCCTCCAAAACAAAAAAAAAGAAGAAGAAGAAAAAGAAAAAAAACATTGTTATTCATTAGGGATTTGTATCACAAGTACAATGAGTTACCACATCAGATCCACAGAGGATATCTATAATCGAGATGAGATAAAGAAAAAAGTATCAGAGTATGGAGCAATTAGAATATGCACTCATTGCCCAGAGTGGAGAGTATTCCCCAAGCACTGGTGTGGTTTCAAAACAAAACGCCAAAAGAACAAACAAAACCTCAAGGTAAGTTAGCCATTGTTGGTTTTCAATTGAACTTCACTAGATTTCCTTTGACTAGTAATTCCCAAAAATGACACCTTCTGTAATCTTACAAATCTCTCTGCATATAGGAACCCAGTCTGAGTTATCAGTAGAATGATGTATGAACTTATACAAAGCAAATCTTGTACAAAAAATCTTTTTAGCACCTCAATTTCTTCATTTTTTACATTGAGGCTGGGTATCTATCTTAACATCTGGGAGCAAAATGTATTAATGAAAATAAAATTTCAAAGGTTTCTGAGCTGACAAATGGTAATTTCATAAACTGAGAAGTTAGATTATGTTTAGCCTCTCCATGTCTGAGACCTATCATCTCCACTTCCTACAGGAAATCATCTCAGTAAACTTTGTTCTTTAGACCTTAACTCTTACTAGTGGCAAAAGCCAAAGCTAAGAAAAGGCTATGGGATGAGCTAAAAGCCAGTGAATTGTGCTTTTAAAATGCTCTGTTGCGTCATGCCCACAAAGTACCTCCACCGCCAGGCAAATTCATTTACTGGCCTTATTCCAGAGGTAAATAAATCTTGAATGAGATCAACTAGCTGCAAAAAATTCTAGAACTCTTGTTCCCAGCTGAGGTATCCAGGGCTCTCCTGGAGCAGGACCAGCCAGTGCCCACCCAAACAAAGCCCAGGTGCCTCTTGCTCCCACGATTCAAAGTCACAGCCATGCCTTCGGTCAGAGTCCATTGCTCAGGACTGAGCCTCACAGAGAACTTAACCTACTGAAAACTCAGGTACATGGGTCCCTGTGACAGAAAACTCCAGGACTTTGTGGTGTCTGGATGGGATACTTCCCCCCACCTCCCTATGCCTCTGGAAGGCCAGGCAGTCCTGCCCATGAATCATTTCTGCAACCCAGTTACACGTTTAACTCCAACTGGACTGCCCAGTTAAATATTCTGGATTATCTGGAGTGCATCTCCAAAATCTATAACACAGAGAATGTAATGTAGAAGCCAACCAATCTCAACTAACAAAAACATGAACAGAGAAGGCTTAACTCATGACAGTGTCTTAGTAATCCCTCAGGCAAGGACTTAATGTCCCCATGGTAAGATATAATAATTTTCACCATTTTTTTCTAAAAAATTTTTTGATTATTCCATTATCAACTTATTTGTAACAAGCAATAAATTACGTGGGCCTTCTATGGGCTGGGAAAATTGGAAGTATTGGAGGAGGGAAGGTGACAGTGGTGGTGGGATTGGTGTTGGAATATTGAATGCCTGTAACAAATCATCATAAAAACTTTGTAAACCTTAGTGTTTAAATAGTGAGGGGGAAATAAAAATAAAATGCTTTGTTGTGTGTTATGTGGATTTTACTTTATTTAAAATCAAAGAGGGGAGAAAAAGGGACTTTCCAAATTTCAAAAGTCTTTTGTCAGTGAAAGGATGAGTATTAAGAAAGTCTTTTGTCAATGAAAGGATGATTAAGGTGTGATGCATATGTCAACCATTGTAAAAGTTCATTCTGGAGAAAATGCCCAGTCTGGGAGAAAGCATGCTTTTCCCAAGAACTTGACATAATGGGCTGCAGAAAATGCTGTATTAAGACCTTCCTCATATACTGATTTCAGCTTCTGCCAATTCAGTCAATGGTCTTTGCCAACTCTCCAAAGTGAAGCCAGTTTTATTGTTCACTGAGTCACCCCTCTGCTAGGAATTCAGGTCCACAATAGCAGAGTCTTAGAATATGTTACTAACTTTTCTTTATTAATTTATTTATTGAATCACCATTAGAACCGTTACAAAGCTTTTGGGTTTAAGTCTTGGTCATACAATGATCAAACACCCATCCCTTCACCATTGCATATTTTCCACCACCAAGAACCCCAATAAACCCACCACTCCCCATGCCTGTGAGGCAGATGATTTCCAGTTAACTCTCTCTCTACTTTGATTACATTCATTATTTCGACAAAAGATGCCCATTGTTATTTGGAAATTTACCCTAACAAGGATATGTTACTAACTTTTGAGTAAAAGACTAGTATGGTGCCTGGATCAAAATGAGTCACTGTTCAGTTTGTCTTTATTGGCTGAAAAATTGTATAGTTTCATTTAAGCAATTTCTTTTTCTGCTGCTGCAAAGTCTGAACATACTCCAAGTAAAGCATGTCTCTGTCTGCTGAGAGCTCAGACTACTGTTTCCCACACTGAGTGCAGAACACCCACATCCAGGGGCAAGCCTTATGACTTCTGAACAGTTGCTTTCGACCTCTCTACCCCCACCCACCTCCAAGTTGCATGAAGTTGAGAAAGGAGTTGAGAAAGGAGTTGCATGAAGGAGAGAAAGTACAGAAAGTAAGTAATTTATCAAGTATTCCTTCCAAGGGCTCCTGAGCAAGTAGGCATATTCTCAATGAATAGTGAAGTGTTACTTCTGATTTGTGGCTCACTCAGTCACTATATCTACCTCTTGCTTTCATCACCTGCGAATCAGATCTTCTCTGCTCAAGGAGCCATCTGTAAAAAAAAAAAAAAAAGTAGGGGAGACAGAATCTCTTGAAAATTTCTCCAATGCTGGTAAAAATAATCCTGGGAGGTCTGAGATTGCCATTGTGAGGGAAAACACGAGTTGGTTCGGGGAACTTCTTTGCTAAACTTCCCGCATAGACATCTGTATCAGCAGAGTGAAGTGCATGATTCAGAAGTCATTTGGAACACTTACCCGGGAGCCAAAAACAAACCCATGAGAGTCCAAAGGCAAAGCTCAAAACAGACCTATTGAGTTTGCCAAATTCTTATAAAATAGATCCATAAATGGGGTGGAACTTCCAGGGGTGCTCTGCAGTTCTCCATGGTCTGATTAGCAGCCAAGAAATATTTCCGAGTACTTACTATGAACGTAAAACATTGAGCAAAATACAGATTTCTGTTAGTCCATTTATGAGTCCGGAAGGTTGTGCAATACTTTTATTTAAAACAGATAATAACAAATGCCATTAGAAAGACAGCTAGGAATAACTCTTGTGCCTAATCTTCTCTGTCCACAAAAATGTATTTGTGTATTATAATTTCTTACTTAGTCCAGGAGTCTTTGACCCTACAGCTATCAGGGGTGTTGATATTATATTAATTGCCAGGCATTGCAATGGGCTTCCTGAAACAGTTCCGGAAAAGGTCTGAGAATAGCATTTTTAAAATGTCCTCAGGTGACATGTGTATATTAATAGTTGAACACTTGTAGTTCATTACAACTTATTACACAACCATGAATATTTTCTTCTTGCATCTCATAATTATAAGACCAACTGAGATGTCTTCGGCTTATAGAGAAGGAAACAGAAGTTCAGAGAAATTAACTTCAAGTTCATAAGGTGCCAAGGGTGTAGCTCAATGGTAAAGCACTATCCTTGCATGTGTGAGTCTAGGGGGTCTATTCTTGGCAACACACGCACACACACACACACACACACACACACACATACACACACAGTTAAACTCAAGTTAATATAGATAATGGATGTCTGGTCTATAATTTGAACAGAATTCACCTGATTTGGGCTTGTCCCAATACTATGCTGCTTCTCTAATGAAATAAATAAAATGAAATAAAATAAGAATGAACTGGAACATATTTCTGCAGTCTTACAGAGGCAAGGACAATTCTAAGTGAAACACTGCCATCTTGTGCTCACCCAAAGCCTTATTGCATTATGAGTGTACCCAATCTTGGCTTATCTCCTGAATTTACTGACTTTTCCAGAAATGTAATTGTCATGGTATTTTTAACTAAGGTGAAAAATAACATGGAAACATGAGTTGCATGAAGGAGAGAAAGTACAGAAAGTAAGTAATTTATCAAGTATTCCTTCCAAGGACTCCTGAGCAAGTAGGCATATTCTCAATGAATAGTGAAGTGTTACTTCTGATTTGTGGCTCACTCAGTCACTGCCTAAAGTGAATACTTTTGTTCATGGATAGGAAGGGAATTCCTCACCTTCCCTCCATCTACACTTACTGGCATCTAAACCATTATTCCAAAACCAGAACTGAGAAATAGTCTTAACTGTTTTCATCAGTTCTCAGAGGTGCATTTGGTGGCAGGAATTTTACTTCTAATAGAGCTATTATTTACTGCCTCTTTCAGGTCAGGAGAATGGGACCCATTGTTGACACATAATAAATCATTTTCTTGATGCTCTGGATTGTCTGAAAACTGCCTTGTTAGAATTGTGCCTTACTCATATTGTT
The DNA here is from genome assembly GCA_028565675.1 of Sorex palustris. Classification (NCBI taxonomy): domain Eukaryota; kingdom Metazoa; phylum Chordata; class Mammalia; order Eulipotyphla; family Soricidae; genus Sorex; species Sorex palustris. The sequence continues at coordinate 5,811 of JAOXYA010076796.1, forward strand.
GGCTTTAGGAGCCAGCACGTAATTAAGTGCACAGGACGTATTTGGTAAATATTTAGAGATGGAAAATTCAAATGAAGTGGATTATATAATTGCTTGTAGGAAATGCAAAACTGGAACCCAACTTCTTGATCCCATACAATTTTGCTTTCCCCAGGAAACATTCAAGGTATATCTAGCATTTCAATCCAAATCTAAATTTTACATTACACGAGGGTTACCTATTTTCATTCATGTACAGAAACATTACCCCAAACATTTGATTTATAATCGCACCTGGTTTCTGAGTCCCAGTACTGGTTGCTTCCACTTAAAACCTAACCTAACTACTGCTATAATCAATAGTATCTGAACTATTTATAGCAACAAATTGGCTATAAAAATTACAGGCAAGATTTTTCAGATCCAACTTACACTATTACATTTTCTACAAATCAACTGGTAATTTAAATTCAAAACAGTTGAATGAAATGATTAGGACCATTTAGCAAAGAATTCTGTACTCAGATAATACCACAATGAAGATTGTTCCACCTTTGCTAGTGACTCATTGTGAGGTTTGTGGGTCGGTAGGACCAGCACTACCTGTTGTTGTGCAAGGAATCAGGATAAGGAAAGAGATCACTCTCGTGCAAGTCACTGTCCTCCCATTGTTCATCGATTTTCTTGAGCAGGCCCAGTGACATCTCCATTTTGAGATCTTGTTGTTACTGTGTTTGGCATAGCTTACCAGGTGGGTGAGATACTCTCAGCAGCTTGCCGGGCTCTCTGAGAGGGGCGGAGGAATTGAACCTGGCTCGGCCGGGCTGGCTGTGCGCAAGGCAAATGTCCTACCACAGTGCTATTGCTCCAGCCCGTGATGCAAAAACACTGAATTTTATTGCTCGCTCAAGATAGAGTCCAAGTCCCCATCTATGCAGAGGCCTCAGGACAAGGAATCCGACTCTGGTTTCAGTGATATTCTAGCATATGGTTACATAAATTGCACATACTCTGTGTTCTAACAGTCATTATTCTTTTACTGGGGGGTCACACCCGGCTGTGCACAGGGGTTACTCCTTGCTCTGCACTCAGCAATTACTCTTGGCAGTGCTTGAGGGACCATATGGGATGCCGGGAATCGAACTCAGGTCAGGTGTATGCAAGACAAATGCCCTATCTGTTGTGCTATCGCTCCAACCCCAAAAGTCATTATTCTTGGCACACAAACTGCTGATATGGTGCATGCTGGATGGTCATGCCCACCTGCTGAGTCCCGAGATTTGTCTTGTGATAACTGTCTCATTTTTGGGAAACTGCAACTGCCCATTCCTGAAACTGGGGTCTAGTTAATTTTAAAACTTTTAGCAGCCTGTCATGATGTTTCTTCTGACAGTGTAACTGGCCCAAGCCAGTATTTTAAAACATATTCTTTCACTGTGAGCCTGTTCAAAATGCAGAATGTCAGGTCCTGCCACAGATCTAATAAAAATGAAAAGGCCCTCCCATATCCACCTTGATATTTTAAAGACTTAATTTCTCAATAACTGACATTTTTCATAGCTCCCTATGTGATTCTAACGAATACCATGTAGAGACACATTACTTTAAAACCTAAACAGAGTGGCTCAGAGAGATAGGTTAAGATTGTTTCTTTGTATGTGACTGACCTGAATTCAAACCCTACTACCTCATGTGGTCCTGTGATTTGTCAGGAATAATGCCTGCGCAGAGTAGGCCTTGGACGTTGCTGGGTATGTCCTATCCCTCTCCACCAATGCCTAAATATGGACCAAAAAAATTATGTTCATAGCAGTACTCCTACATTAAAAAAATTATGTTCAGAGATTTTTTTACATATCAAAATAAATTTTAAGGATTCTTTAAAGGGTTTATCTGAGTCCTCAGAATATATGGAATTGTTTGAACAAATTTCCCAAAGAAGGGATAACATCTCACTCACCACCTAGATTTTCTGTCATTGTGTCTACAGGCTTCTGAAGTCTTTCTGGCTATGAACATGAGTTATTACCCAAGTATAAATCAAGTCAGGGGAAAAAGTAAGTTATGCCATTTCTCTTGGAGACAATCACAGGGGTGATATTATCATTCCTCTACATCTGGGGAAATTCTTAGCCTTGATCTGTAAGAGTTAGTTCAGTACCTGCTGTTGCTTCATCTTAGCCATCCCCAACCCATGCCTTCCGGTATGCCAACAGAGCTCCATAATAAGCCCAATTTCAAATTGCATTGCAATGATTCTATATAAAATACCATCATTCAACCCTGCATTGAGGGTTAAATTCTGCATTGAGAGGAATAATATTGCATGTCAGTGTATTCCTTCCCTTCTGGACACACACGTAGTTTTATTTGCACCTAAAATTTGTACAAGTCAACAGCTCTTTATTTGCCTGTCCAAGGCGAAAAGCCAAAATGGAACAAGGGATTGAATGTAGTAAACTGGGAAGACTTCAGGGACGACAAAGAAAAAGTACTAAAATGGGAATTAGGTTAACTAGGAAAGAAAAGATGTTGCAAACGTCATACAAACCACAACGCCGAAAAGGAAAGAGAGTGCAAAAGGGAATGCCCTAGGATGGGTGGGGTGGAGGAGACGGGGTAGGGGTGGTGGGAGGGATGCCGGGTTCATTGGTGGTGGAAAATGGGCACTGATGAAGGGATGGGTACTCGACTGTTGTATGACTGAAACGCAAACACAAATGTTTGTAAATCTAACTGTACCTCACAGTGATTCTCTAACAAAATTTTTTTTAAAAAATAACCCAAGACAAAAATTAAGATAGTGCCTGAAGGAATATTCACAGAACTGAATGACTGACAAATGGATGATATGTAAATGTAGAGGAAGAAGGACCAATTTGTGAGGCAGGAAAGGAGAGTCTGCTAGTTCAAAGTCATGGTGGAGAGGGCTGCCGACCTAAGAGGCAGGCAGGTTTCTGAAGGAGACAACTTAACTAATTAACTAGTTTGCCGTGCTCTGCTTCCTCAGTTTACATTCTATAGTCCACAAATTTTGGTGAGATAATTCAGCTAAGGAAAAGAACACCTGAAATTCTAAATATCAAGATAAAATCATTAGTTTTTGAGCAAGATGCTTGATTGCTCTGAGTCTGAATTTCTTCATGCATTTGGAGCTGGTGGTTCTTCTCATGTAGTCTGTCTGCATGGGGCCTGCCTAGTTAACCTTACACTTCCTTTTCTTCTCTCATTCCTCTCTTCTTCTGCCATTAGGAGTTAGTGTACATACTGCTAAACAGGCATAAACATACTTGCAAACTTCAAAAAAAATGTATTATTAGATTTGTAATCTTAATAGGCAATTGTGCACAGCCAACCTGGTCAAGCCAGGTTCAATTTCTCCGCCCCTCTCGGAGAGCCCGGCAAGCTACCGAGAGTATCTCGCCCGTGCAGCAAAGCCTGGCAAGCTCCCTGTAACATATTCGATATGCCAAGCACAGTAACAACAAGTCTCAAAAAAAAAATAATGGAGATGTTACTAGGCCCGCTCAAGCAAATTGATGAACAATGGGAGGACAGTGTTTGTTTTGTTTAGTTTGTATTTGCTTTAACTTACATTTAAAATTTGATGTGTAGCTAAATTGTTAATAGTTAAGTATTCTATAACAGTTCCTTCTCCTGGAAAATTCCTTGACTTCACAAGTGCTTATGAACTACCTAATGTGTGCCAAGCACTTTTAAGGAGCTAAACACTCCACAGGAAACAAGACAAAGTCTTGGTCTCCAAGGACTGCTTATTCTCAAGCAAGAAACAGAGACTGCATAAACATGACACCAAGTGATGCTAAATGTTATGGAAAAACTGAATTAAGGTGAGGGCACAGAGAATGAAGACAAGGCAGAAAGTATAAGGGAAAATCTATGAGAAAAACCTTACTGATGAATAATTATTAATGGTGGAACTAAAATAAATAGAGTAATCTGGCTCATTAGCATGTACAGCAAAACTGATTGATAGTGTCTTTCCTAGGTACATGACTTCTTAACTTCAAGGAATTATTTTTGCTAAAAAAATACTTCCTAAGTACAAATGTTAAATTTAAATACAACATTTTAATAAACAAAGACAACAACCTGTCAATAGAAAAAAAATAAGCAATTTGTGAAAACTCAGAACAAAATTTAAATTCAGTGTATGAGGGCTATAAAATATTAGAGAAACATTTTGCTAAACCCAGTTCAAAGTACAATTTTATTTACTTGCCAAAGGTATTATATTACGTTCCAAACTCTTCAGTAAATTACACAGCAAAATGTGCCTAGAAAAAGAAAACATTTCTCTCTTCTAAAGTACAAACCTAGTAGATGAAAAGTTACTCAAATTGATTCATTTATGTTTTGAAAAGTGATTGCTTACTTGAAAATAAAATTTTAACATATATTACTGAGAGTAAAAGCACAGAGTGTTTATTATAGAAAATTTGGAAGAACTTACACATACATTATTAAAGCACTTACATATACATTATTATTTTGTTATACTTCTATGCATATAAATATGTATTTACATGTGCTATATATATTGTATGTATATGAATGAATATACTCATAGACATAAACATACATTTCTAAAATATACGTGTAAGACTACAACATATAGACAAGTGATATATGTAGCTCTTTATTAGCATCAGTTTCTCTTTTCAGGATGATAGTTCCTGACTTTTTTTCTTTACAGATCATCTTGTCATCTTGTTAATATTAATTCCTTTTATGAAATTAATTGTAACTGAATTGGGCACCCAAGGAAAATATAATAATGCCATTGGAATCAAGAGAAAGAGTTAACAATAAATCATTAAAATTTTTAGGATGCTTATTTCATAAATACCTCATTCTACTTGACAGTTGGGAATTATTTACACTAACATTTAACATTCCAAACATTACCAGTACATGAATATTCTCAAGCCAATGTAAACATTACTCTGCAGTTAAAAGAGATCCATCATGAGGTTTGAGCACAGCAGGTTGGGCACTTGCCTTGCAGGAGGCCGATCTGGGTTAGGTCTCCGGCATCCCATTTGGCCTCTCAGATCTTGCACAAGTAATCGTAAGTGTAGAGTCAGAAAAGAGATCCACAAGTACTGGTTGCATCAGATCATGGAAACTTGAACCTGAACAGCTAAATGGAGAGGGAGCAATTCCCTTCTGTTGTTATCTACCTTCATTGGGGTGAAGAGGAGTTTAAGAGAGAGAAATATTATAGTATTTGTTTCCCTTCTCCTTCAATGCTGCTTTCTCACTAGAAGCTGAAGGAAATAGCATTTATTAAAACTCCAGGAATTTGTAGCATTTGACAAGACCAAATTGACATGTCAGATATATTCAAAGTTGATAACCAATGAAGTGTGTGTGTCCCCTTTGGATATTCTCCTAAATGTGCCAATTTCATCTGATAAACATGAAACAATGTTATGAGCATGTTCACAATTCCTGATTGAAATGAGGCATGCTTAGGGAAGCAGCAGAGTTTATGGATGGGTTGTTATATTGGTGCTATTTCTGGAACTCCAAAGTACTAATTTCCCTACACATCTGACAATGGGTTGATATCCAGGATATACAAAATACTGGTTAAACTCCACAAGAAGAAAACATCCAACCC